>CAEFZX010014532.1:0-14674 GCA_903066825.1 Alfaro cultratus | reverse complement strand
ACACACTCAGCTCTGGTTCTGACACACACTCAGCTCTGGTTCTGACACACACTCAGCTCTGGTTCTGACACACACTCAGCTCTGGTTCTGACACACACACAGCTCTGGTTCTGGCACACACTCAGCTCTGGTTCTGACACACACTCAGCTCTGGTTCTGACACACACTCAGCTCTGGCAAAGTCTTGATCTGCCTTTTCTGTGTGCTAGCACTCAGCTCTGTGTATGTAAACGATGCACATCACCAGCCAATCACATACAGGTCTTTTTCATCCAATCAGAGCATTCCTGGGATAAAAAAGAACCAATCACAACCAGCAAATCAAAATTCAGCAACAATGTACAGAAATTACATAACATAATAGCAGGATTTAAAGAACATAAAAAGCACTGGAAATTTGTAGTGTAAGAACGAAATAAAAGTAAAAACATACAAATATGCTTACTTGCGTTGTGCATTTTAGCCAATATTTTTACATTTCAGGATAAAGTTTGTGATGTGTGAAAATATTTAAAAATTTTCAGTAGTCTTTTAGAGAACGGCCCAGTCAAAGTTAGCCTGGTAAAAACCAATCCACTGTTCTAGGCTTCGCTTCATAAAGAGTTTGAGAGAAAGGGTTTCTTTCTGGAGGTGTGGACTCTGATGAAGTTTTAATGCTTCAATTTCTAATATTTCTCAGTACTTTTTTTATTTAATAGCTTTGTCGGGTTTTGCATTTTTAGTTCTCTTTTATCTTTTTACCTCTTTATGTTGCTTTATAATTGCGTTTCCATTACAAATCTGCACCAATCTTTGTCACTATTCTGCTAATGTTGAAAAAATCCAATTTGACAGTTGCAGCGTTTCTATTAAATAAGAAATTAATGTGATTCAGCTTGTTGCATGTAAACAGTTACATGAGATTGTATTCATATTTCAGCCATGGCGCCAGCGCGCATCATCTGTCAGCCAATCAGAGGAGACGTCGACGTCTTATTCCACAGTTTTGGGGAAATTGTATTCTGTGACAGAATAGCTATGGATTCAACATGTTCGAATGACACACAACATTTTAATAACTCTGCCCAGAACAAAAACAAATCATCATCCTCCTGCTACTTCCTGTCGTCTTCTTTGGCGTTTTTGCCAGTAGTAACATTCTGCTGTTGATCAAGTGACTCGTATGATTCAAAAAAGTGTCTCAATACTGCCGGAAAATCACCTCATTTAAAGTTTTTACAGAGAAATGTGAGTTGTTTTTTTTCAGAGTTGCCAATTTGCACAATTTTATGGTTAATGGAAACACAGCTAGTGTAAATTTCCCTACAGAAGGGAAAGAATAAAGTCTCATTCTGTACTAATATTAGGTAAATTATCTTGCAGGCTACACTACAGATGCCCTGAAACAAACAAACCCACAGTGGGTGACTGGAAATGCCATTTTAGGAGATTATGTTTTGGCACCAAGAGTTATGGTTCTCTGTGAAATTGAACCAACTAGTGATTAAAAATCCTCTCACTCTCTGTCAGCCAGCCCATGTTGATGAATGCTAGTTGTTATGTACTGCAGGACCAAATATGTGTGGGTCTTTCATCTAAATCATCCACACATTAATGAAGGTAATGTCCTGTTAACTTTACATCTGGAATAATGAAAGTTGGTGTTGGTGATGCTCTCCCCACTCCGAGTGCAGATTCACGGCTGGAGTGAGTTTAACCACAGGTTGCTGTCTCACGGCGGGGTCGTATGAGCAGACGGCACGGCTTTCTGTGATTGAGCGCTCTGTCACAGCACAGCCTCTGACCGACTCCTCCGGGGGGCATGAATAACGTGTACAGTGGCTCTGAGTGATGTGTGGTGTAATAACGCCAGGCAGAATAGCGTGACCAGAAACCCCAGTGATGGCAAACGTCTTAACCAACTCACACACACACACACACACTCCTGCCAGGGGAGAGATGTATTTAGCCTCCGGTCTGTTACCGGAGGATCTCTTGAGTGCTGCTGTTAAAAATAATCTGTTTTGCTTCCTTTTAACATCTGAAAGTTTAAGTAGGTTTGGAAACTTCATTTCTCCTGTGCATTCGATTTCACAGACCAGTCGGGCTTAATAAGGTCTCATAAGCTGACAAATAACAGCTTAATTTAAAATTCGATTAACCTTTTCACTGCATGAAAAAATGTTTTTATAAAGTTACACACCACTCTCTCCACAACCGTGTCATAATTACTTATCTGGGTGGAAAATTTATAATGCAGCTTCGGGCCTGGAACCAAATATTTACATACACTTTATTAAAATACACCAACTTTTTTTTCTCCAACATTAAATCAGACTAAACTTTTCCTGTTTTAGCTTAGTTAAAATTAATAGCATTACAAATACTATATATGTGGCAGAATTATGAACTTGAGTTACGTTTCCCTAATAAATCCTAGAATTGCATTTCAAACTTTATGACTTGGGTCAAACTGTTTTGTTATCCTCCCAAAACTTTCTCACAACAGTTTCCTGATATTTAGGCTAATTCCTTCTGACCACCTTGCCCACACAGTGTTTCATTTTACAGGTTTTCTATGGTATATTGTGAAAACATTGACTTTGTTCTCCTTCTACCAGCTTGTAACTAATGTGTGTAGTCATGAAAGGATCCATTTGTGACAAAGCATTTTCTTCCTGTCTTACTCTACTATTAATGAAAAATAAATTTAGTCACTATATTATTTACTACTAATGCAGTATAATTGCAATTTAGTGTTTATAATTGACATTAAGGTAAATATAAATGTATAAACAAGGAAGTGAGTGGGAGAGGAAGAAGGTTGTCAATCAAAGTGACAGCCGGTTGGTCAACAAACTCAAAGAGGACAGTGACAGTTTTGTCGTTAGCTCGTTGTAAAGCATTCAAACAAACCCTCTGTCTGCAGGCGATGCTGCAGCAGACTCCATAACGACAAAATGCCTCATTTATGAAAGCAATGGCTCTCAGAATAAGGGTGTGAGGATGAACACGGGCAGGCGGCCCACTCTGTAACAGGTCTTGGTGTTTTGTTTGGGGGTGGAGGTGTGGCGCTGAAGATACTGGCAATCTTCCTGTTACCAGGGAAGCATTTGAAGAACTTCAGAAAACTCTTTTCTCTCTCAGCAAACTCAAAGCTGAGATTTTGCCAATAAACTCTGGCATGCATCTTAATTGTTTCCGCTTCTCTCTTTCTTACTGCGTTTAAAAAAAAGACTTGTTCTAAGTGAGTCATTTTCCTGGAAATGTTCTTTTTTTATGAAGGAAAGTTCATCCTTTGAGGTTTGCTCTTGTTGATTACCGTTAAGCTCTTTCCCACTCAGGCGCCTGCTTCGGATCGACTGCTTTCTTGTTGCTTTCCTCTCTCTCTTTGAACATCGATTCCCCTCTGCATCCCTCATCGGCACTTTTTTCTGTCACTCAATGACACATTTTTCCTTCTTTTTGCTTCCCTGTGTGCAGCAGTGACACTGTTTATGACAACTAAGGGCTAATGGGAATCAAAAGCAGTGCAAGGAAACATCTCAACAGGATTGCGTAAGAGTGCAGAAGGTAACAGGGGAAGAAGTGATGCAGATTACTGCAGACAGTGTATTTTTTAGGGTGTGAATGGGAACCAAAGCCCAGCCTTGATAGCAACACTGTGATCTTCAAAGTCTTCCTCCTACAGTCTCTTTTCATTCATGTGTTGTCTGTCAGAGGCTGCATTGACTTGCTGGAGGGATGACGCTGGTTAATACTGCTTTAAACTTTTCACACACAAATTAATTTCATCCTGTTTGGCTTTGCTTTACCACTTATAATCTTTGTCATATTGAAATCCCACTGTTTTTTTTATTGTGTTCAAATTAAAAACAAATATTTTAGAGATTATTCCTTATGTAGCTTTCAAACCTATTATTAAAAAACTGTTTCTTGCAAAAGTATTCATAACTCTTGGGTTGTTTTCACACCTGAAAGTCCAGTAGTTTGATTGGGATCAAAAACAAAACATTTGTCACATTTTCAGCTAATGTGTTTCACCTTCATGTGGCACCGTGTCCAACAACCCAAACTAATTGGAAATAACTGTTCCTCTACTCACCTGTGGGGGCGCTGCACTACAAACTACTGAAGGAAACGACACAAAAACCTCTGAAGAAGACATGAGCGTAATGTAAGCAAAAATGGAGTAGCGTCAAATGTTAGCAATTGTAGGATTTCTCTTTTATTGTTGGTACATAAACCTTTAGCCGTTTCTCCCAGGGTTGTATTTACCCAGAATGCCCTGCGATTTTGTCCACTTCATGTTTTAGATGCATCCACATATACATTCGAACCTCACAAGAGTTCACTTCAACCAAGCAGAGATACAGTTTTGTAGGCAAAGTTGTTGTTTTTGGTCCGTGCTCTGTGACGTTATCGTCTCTGGTTTCCAGCATATAAAATATTCCCAGACACCTAAAGTCCTGTGGGTGAAACAATCCCCGGTAAATGGCCGCTCTCCCTCCAATCCTTCATAGAGATTTCAACTCACCTGTGGTCTGAGTATCCAAAGACTCCCATTTCTAACAGCAACAATCCAAACCTACCACTATAGTTCCTCCTGAGTGAGTGATTGGATCCCTGCTACCTGATTTAAGTTTGGCAGTTTCAAGACTGTTACCTGATTGTAAGTCTTTCCCGACTGCATAACCTGTTGCTGCAGGAGAATCGTTTCAGATATAAACAATTCAAGGTATAAAATCAGTAAAAATACTCCAAATTACTGGCATTAATGCAATTTTTGGATGCTGAATAGAGGGATGAAGGAAAGCATACAAGGGTGGAAGTGCTGGTTAGTTTGCAAAACATGATAAAAATCAATATCAGAGGCAGCATCAGTCACACTCCATGATTTTCCCGGAATATATTAGATACTGCTTAATTTTTTTGTAGGTCATCTTTAATCATGGGAGCTTTAAATGGGCAGTTTGACACACTGAATAATTAAATATGTCAGATTCAAGCTCACAACCAGGGATTTTCTTTCACAGAAAAAGATTTAGTGAACTAAACTACAGACAACCAATAACATTTCTGTTGTATCACCAGTACAATAAATCTGTTACCTCATAAACATTGAGACATTTACATGTGTCAGATTTATCAGAGCTGCATTTTATGGAGGTATTTTTATGAGCCTAACTGTGCAGTTTTACACACGTTATCAGGGACAAAATAATGTTAGACTTTTTAAACATTTGAAGCAGCAGTCAGAGATTTCAACCCATAAAATAGCTAATAGCTTGCTAGCACACACCTTTATTAGTTAGATCAGCTGGTGGTCCTTCATAGTGTCTCATCAGTTTGCTTAACTAATGCAGAATCAGGAAGAAAACCATCCTTGTCACGTCTGTTTTACTGCTGCCTGTGTTGGTCTTTCACTGAAAATCCTAATAAGAATTTAGATTTGTGGTTGAAACATGACAAAATGTAAAAAGCTTTGAGGGATATGAATAGTTGTGCAAGGCACTCGCTCTCTAGCCGTAGCCTTTACACCACAGACTAATCTTTAAATAATGGAGACATGCTGCTATGCATCAGGTCAATGCTCACCTCTATTTCACTGATGGCTGTCCCATAACAACTTTATGTGCCACTAAAGGGGCTAAAATTTAGCAACGGGGCCACGGCTGCAGAGAGGAGCTTTCTTTAGCTATTTTTGTGTTTGATAAATTCTCCTCCATGTCTTGTTTGCTCCGTTTGAAAATCCTCTTCTATTTAATCCAGTTACTGCTCACTGCAGGGGAAAAATGACGCAGCATTCTTCATGGAGGTGGCACTCGATATTTATTTAATCAAGATGATGCATTGTTCTTGGTCTGAATACAAATGTTAATTACATGCGCGAGGTAATATCTTGATTCAGGATCATGACAGAGTGATGGCATTGTTTACCCTGAATGGTACCTAAGGGAGGCATTTCAAACGGGTTTATGGGTATATTTGGACACTAGATTAAATATTTTTTTTCTAATGGAGCACAGAAAGCACACTGTGAACTTTATCTCGCTTCCATAATATGCGTGGTGTGAAAAGCAAGGCTGAAAAGGTATGAAATATCATTCAGTCTTTCATGCTTTTCAGTGTTGATTCATTTAAATACTGAATATAAAACTTGCTGGTGCAAAGTGATGCAGTCAGGTCTCAGCCAAAACATCTTAAAGTTGCAGTTTGTAACTTTTATAAAAAATATTTTTTGATATATTTGTTTAAAGTGTCACCTTTTCATAATAGTACAGTATAAAACAGAAAATCTGTAAAAAAAAAAAAAAAAAAAATCAAGCTCCTCTTTCTTCCCCCATTGTTCCCAGTGCTAACTAGAAACAACCAATCAGAGCCAGTAGGAGGGTCTTAGCGCTGTCAATCATGCCCATGTCCTGCTCATCCCTACCCTGCTCTCTGCTATGATACAGCTTCTCCCTGTTAGCAGTGAATGGTAAGACTAGTTAGCATGACCACTGATGAAGCTGGATGTTTCTCCACCATTAGCAGATTTAGCAGCGTGTTGACAAGATTGATTGACAGCGCTAAGACACTCCTCCTTGCTTTGATTGGTTGTTTTTGGTCGGGATCGGTGCATTTCTTCAGACAGCAATAGTAGATCTTTTCACAGATCATCTGTCTCACATTATATTGTCACGACATGGTGTCAATTTTAAAGTCTAACAATGAGCTTAGTTTTTAAAAACTTGAGTTCATATTTGTCGAGTTACCTCGACTCTGCTTCTGATTGGTCAATCGATTCCGCATGACGTCTCCTCCCCTGAAATGTATGACGCTCCCAGAGTACTTTGCTTTGATTACACTTATGAAATCAAGCGATAAAGGGTTTTATTTGCATTTTTATTAACCTCAGCGATAAGTTTGTTTCATATCTGTCAAATGTTATTTAGGTTTTGGACATGTCATCGGCGACACCTGGTAACTTTCTTTAAGTTTTATTCCTATCCTGTTTCCAGCTCAGTGATTTTATAAGTGATCCATCAAAAGTCCAGAACAGATCAGTGCTGCCTGCTAGTCTTTCACATTAATATAGACAATTTAAGTCAGAATTATCCTGTTAAACAGGCTGATACCTTCTTCATAAATTTAAAGTTTTAATCAGTTAAATGTATATTTTAAACTTTTAATTCCCTGAGAATAAAACATCTCTGTCTCTAAATTTATTTGTCAGTGTCAAACATTGTAATTCCTCTGTGTGTTCTGATGTCAGGATGATTCTGCGCTAAGAAGGGAAAATGTGCAGCTCAGATAAAGTAGCAAATCCATATAGGCATGTTGACAGGAGATTGTTTCTCCGCTGTCAGCTGGTAGATATGTATAGTTTTTTTTAATGTTGGCTGAAATCCCAGCACAGCTTTGAGTATTTGGACTGAATGCTATAAACTTAATTTACTTATTTACCTCTAACCACGTTATGCTTGATACAGGACCAGATGCATAACCTTTAGTTCATGGTGAAATATTTAAGTTTGCATAAAATGCTAACTTTTTATTCAGATTGTTTTTGAATGTGTTGGGCAGTTGGTGTCCCAGCTTCACCAAACACCAGTGTAAAAAAGAAGATCATTTAATTTTACTGTCATTTTACTAAGCATGGAAGCCCTATCTGTGTTCGTTAGTCTGTAGTTTCTTCTATTTTTATTCAGATTTCATCACTAAAAGCTGCAGTATGTAACTTTTAAAAAGAATGTTTCTTACATATTTGTTAAAACTGTGTCATTATTTGAGGTAAATAATCTGTGAAAACATCTATCTCCACCACCTCCTCCCTGAGTTACTATTGCCGTCTGAAGAAATGCTGACCAAAAACAACCAATGAGAGCCAGGAGGAGGGTCTTAGCGCTGCCAATCATCCTCATATACTCACTGCTAAATGTTCTAATGACCACGAAACATCATCGGTATCCATGCTAACAGATTGAGTTTTAACAACGTGCTATTCTAGCTGCAACACCACAAAAAAATTGTGATTGACAGCGGTAAAACCCGCCTCCTGGCTCTGGTTGGTTGTTTCTAGTTAGCACTGGGAGAAAGCAGATTGTAAAGCTCATACCATACTGTTACAACATGGTGACAGTTTCAATAAATATTTTTCATAAAGGTTACATACCTACCTGCTTTGTCTTATAATTGGCTTCTCACTCCAAAAGACAATCAGCACATTATTAGCTCAAAACCTTTTATTTTGTGCATAACCTTAAGGATGATGCATATGTCCTCCATGCCTGCACAAGAAACATTTTATTTATTGTACTTTTCCATTTTTATAAACTTTTCTCTCCACTTTCATATTCTTAAGGACACAAGAGAATATACTGTCAAAGTCACGTACAAGGACTGGATAGAAAGTGAATGAAAAACAGACAAATTCAAAAGACAAGAATAATCTTTGAAAGACCTTCAGAAAGTGTGGACAACTATTGATCAAAAACACTTACAAGAACATCTGCCTCCTTAGAGGAAAAGCATAAAACACATATGCAATGGAACAGATGTGTGCAAAACATTTATTACTAATTTTAGCTGTATGACGCATATAAAGCAGGCAAATTGCCATTGTGATAAATGTATAAGTTAAATGTGACACTGTGTCAAGTATAGCAATCAATTTAAAATAATGCACAAGCGTATAAATGTGATTCATCACGGAGTGTGATGAATTGATTCTGGATGTGTTTGTGAAGTTGTAGTTCAAAATGGTTAGAGCAGCGGGGAAAAACACTTTCCACACGTCTGTTTTTCTACTTTTAATGAAGCTCTAGAACTTGCCAGAGGGCAGCAGGTCAAAGAAATCTGAGCCAGGCTGTGAGATTGTTTCGAAGCAGACAGAGGACCAAAATGCAGGACTCGCTGGAGGCAGGTGGAAAGTCCACATCTTTGTTACAGAGCAAAACGGTGTACAACACAAAGCGCTGCAGGGCAGGTAAACTTTAACCAAACAGAAATCCAAACCAACAAGTTGGGAGCAGAAGGAGCAGAACAGAGAGCAGCAGGAGAAACAAAATGACCTGGGAGCTTTCTGAGTAACAGAGGAAGAGAATCAAACACAGAGTCACAAGAAGGTGTTGCAAAAAGCAAAAGTTGTGTTCAGATTCTCCATTTAGTCACTTTGACTAAATGAAGATTCTTCATTTAGTCACTTTGACTAAATGAAGAATCTTCATTTTGTCACTTTAGTAAGTGACTAAATGTTCAGTCACTGCTGAAGTTATTGTGTGTTCACATTAGTTTTACTCCAACTGTAAAACTAATTACATTTTTGCTGAGTGGAGCAAAATACTACGGCAGGGATTTTTGTATTTTGATTTTAAATTAAATCCGAGTATCTTACTGAATAATCTGTGGAAGTTCAACAACATTTTTTTTGTCTGCGAGTGATAAAAAGTATATTTTTCCAAAACAGGTATGTGGATTTGTTTTGGATCGTTTTGGGGAAAACTAAGTTTTTTAACGTCTGACTCATAGAATACAATTTGTGTTGTTGTATTTAAGAATTTGAAGAGGTCTGACTGTTGTTTTGCATTAGTGAAAGACTGAAAGAAAATCTACAATAAAAAACTCCTCAAGGATTTTTCTCTCTGACTTCAAAATTTAAGGTTCAAGGCTCAAATACTTTTACACCAAAAAACAAACAGTGGAAACCAAAGTAAAACTAAAGCAGCCTCCCATACAATGTTTTTTTATTTAAACCTGAAATTAAAAAGTTTTCTAAATAATAATTTGTTTCTGAATGATTTATCAGTGAAGTCCAAAAGCACCTGGATTATATTTATCCATATAGCACAACATAAAATAAGAAAGTTTTAGTTACAGCAACCTAACCTAAAGAAAGTTGCTGTTTCTACATAATATATTTTGTCTACATTTTCTGTTGGGAAAACTTTTTACTTTTTAAACAATTTTAGCTCAATCTTCAACCTTCCTTGCAGTTTTTTTATTTACCTTTTCTTGCTTCCACACAAACTATGAATAATTGACATTGATTTACCTTCCTTGTTTTCTCCAGGCTAAAGCAAACAAACATTTTTTTTCTGTACATCTTTTATATTCATAAAATACTCCAGAGTTTTGCCACCTCACTGAAACTGTGACTGTTGTTCATCTTTAGGCGAAGTAATTATTTTCTGTTGCAAATCAGTGAATCTGAACCATTCTGAAAAAAAAAAACCTAACAAAAAATCATTGTGTTATAAAGGACAATCAATAGAACTATTATGTGAGAAATTAGAGCTCAGCTAACCTTATTACTGTGTTTGGGTTTGGCCTTTTATTTATTTAGTAGATTATAATTCATTTTCCTGAACTTTGAACAGTTTGTAATTGAGTTTTTGGCATGTACAAGTAAAAAACCCCATTGTAACAGAATATAGAGATTATACTTTTCGTTGTTTTATTTGTAATGGCGCTTTGGATGAGAGTTAGAGAAAGAAAACTAAAGTAAGAGTAGCACAAAAAGGCATTTAGTTTGTTCTGTTCTGAACCAGGCGCTGTGTCCGTTTCCTCAGGATCAAAATGTTCAGGTTATGAAATAGTTTGTGATGTTTTTGAGCGGGTTGTGTGGCGCAGTGTTGTTGTGAGGTTTGACTTTTTCTGTCTGTGTCTTTAAGAAATGACTTTCTATGAAGCAGATCAAGAGTCTGACTCAGCTGGTATTAAAGTCGGCTCCTCAAAGATCCTTAAAACAGTAAGATGAGTCACTAATGATGAGTCTCTGCCTCTGGAGACGTTTCTGGCCAGTTTATTAGGTACACCTGTCCAATTCCTCTTTTAAAACCAGGTGGATATATTATGTAATGTTGCCTTTTTTGACCGTACCCTCAAAACATGTAAATAGCGTCAAAAGACATAATGGAGGAGCATTGTTGGAAAAATGAGAGGAGGTTATTAAAGAGACAGAGACCAATTTCAATGCACCAGATACAGTTATGACCCAAAGTAAAGTTTATTTTAATTTATTTTGAGTTATATTTGAAAATACAGCAACAACTGAAGGTAATATAAGCTGCGTTTCCATTAACCATAAAATTTCGTAAATTGAAATTATGAAAATGAATTTGCTTAATGGAAACAAGCAATGGAAAAGAAAAACAAGTTTTACAATTTTTATAAAAGTTTTGGTGCTAGCTTGAGATGTTTTTTTCTGATAAAGTTATAGAACTCATGACCATCTAAAATCAGATTTATGCTAAATTAATGTATATTAGTTATTGAATAATGAAAAAAAAAAACACTGTAAAAGTTGATGTTTTTAAAATATTTTGTAGCATTGCCCGTTAGTTTCCAAAGGGGTTCGCAGCCAGAGGTTAAAGCTCTTTGACGGCTCATGGCAGGAGAAACTCAACACTAGCATGGTGTAGCTTATACTTTGTCCAGGGTGTGTTTATTGGTGTGTTGTTAGCGATTCCTGGCCGGATTGAGCTGAGGATGGAGAGGCGGACCGGAGCTTTGTCTGCAATAAAGAGGGCATTACTGTTGTCTGTTTGGTGAAGAAGAGGCAAAACTCTTGATTAACTGGTCCGTCTTCAGTCCAGCTAGTTTATGAGATATGACTACTGCCTTAAAGACTGAGTTATTGGGTACATTTATCTGAAAATATCTCCTTTAGAATTTCCTGAGCATATTTAATGGGCCTTGTAGCAAACCCTGAACTGGTCGGATTTTCTGAATATCACTGAAACCTGGGAAAGGTTTGGGATTTCTGCAGAGTGAAAGCAATGAGAAAATATGAACTCTTAAACGTGTGATTGTTTCTAAATCCATTTAGAAACCTTCTCAGTTAAATCTTTTTTTCATTAACGCTGTAAGTCCTAAACTGAGCGCCGGCGGTCCAGCCAAATTTGCAGTACCGTAATTCCACCTCACTTGGCGCTATCTGAAAAATTCCAACGGTTTCTGAAAGGGGAGACGTTGCGCTTTCCAGCCAATCTGGGGTTATTACGGTAATTTGACCCCCTCTGTAGCAGGAAGTGGAAGTAATCTGATGAAACACTCTTTCAGTATAATTTGAATATAACAGGATATTGAAAGTAAATTTATGGATGAGTGGACAAATATATATTTACTCACAGGACACTTAAAGAACTGCGTACAATTAAAATAGACAAAGATATCCATTATTTACTTTTAAATTTAGGACATAAAGGATTAAAATGACTTTTTTCCCTTAATTTTAAGATGTTCTGGTAAAATTTTGTTTTGCCAATATTTTGACTACTCGTAATTTAATGAAAATTGTTGTAGCCTGGCCCGAATATGCAGTATTGTAAGGGATGTCTGAAAATATTTTCTATCATTAAAAACTTAAATGTCTTGTATGTATTTGATTGAGACTATGTTTGAAAAAAGGCTCAATATTTTAGTTTTTCTCTCAATGACATTTCAAAGATACATTTGCAGGCTCTATTGGGCTTCAATACATGCATTTTTCCTTATTTTAACGGGTCAAAAATGGGTTTGAAGCGTCATTTTTGCTCTCCATTAGTGAGACTAAACAGCCGTCGGTGCTGCAGTGTAAATGCCATGTTGTCGTTTCAGATTTAGGACACTTTAAATGCTCCATTACTGATTTTTCTAACTATTTTTTTCCCAGCCCAACATCTGACATCTATTTAAAAATTTATTCTGTCTTGCCTGCTGTCAGTGTTTCTATCATTTAACATCCTTCACCACTTTATCATCTACGGCCATTATCGCCATGCTCACTGAAACATGTAATTATTGTTTGTTTTTTACTCGCTGCATATTTGGAAATTACACGTTTCGTTTCCACATGAGGAGAAAACCTAAAGTGTTGGATCGTTTTTCTCCATCTGGTAAAAAGCAACATCAAGAAGAAGAGCCGCTGTTTGCTCTTTTTTTAGTTTTTCATTTGGATTATTGGCTTGTGATGCCATCTTTTCCCACCCAGAGGGATTACTAATGAGATTTAAATTCTGGGTAAAAGATAAACCTGGTCACTTTGCAGCGTTTAGTTGTGATAAGCATTTTTGTGTAAAGTTTTGATCAAGTTTTCATGTTTTTTTTCCCCCATTACAACTTCAAAATGCTCAGCATCATTCAAAAACTTATTTTTTAAATGCCTAACCTGAAATTGTCCCCACAACACCTTAATATATACAACCTGAAATTAAAATATCAGTGTCTAAACTCATTCTCTTTGTAAATGTGACTGTCCAGAATAAAACCAACCAGTTTGCTCAGGGTATTTTGAGTTACTTACAGAATCTGAAAGTATGGATTTTAAGCTTTCCGGTGATAGAAACAAAGTAATTTACTACAAATAACATTTTATGCTTTCTTTGTGATTTAGAAGCATAATAAAAGAAAATTAGACTTGAATGTTTCTTCCAGCCAGTAGGTAGCCCAAATGAATAATTTAATTTAACATCTTAAGATGCAGTTAGTCAGCGCGGGGCGCAGCACTGGTCATATTGCATTCAGCACAGAATCAGGCCGAGATCTGCATGCTGTGTATTGTAATAATGTTCAAAATTTAAAGTTCTGCATCTCATCCTGAGAAACTTTCCACCGGTATCTTCAGTTTGTCGGTCTTAAGCCATTTGTCCATTATTGTTTTTAAACACAACCCTTTGGTAAGCTAACTGTAGCGTCGCACTTTGCGCTCATGCAGTACCTCACTGACCACTAGGGGCCGCCAGTGGTCTGGGTACTGCATTTTGAGAAAGACTGTTCTAGAGTAATCCAAAGAGGAAAACCATCCAAAGAGCGTTTGTTACCTGGATTAGGGAGTGAACACCTTTGTGGTGAGATTTTCCTGTCGGCTACGAAAACAAACGCGACGAAGGTCAGTGGAAGAGCCAACATTTTGGTCAAAGTCGGCAAAGAAAACAGAAAAATTTGAACCTCTCCTTGTTTTTTGTTTTTTTACTCTCAAGATTAGCATTTTGTAGTATAATTCAAACTCTTTCTTAAAACTTCAGAAAGGACAAAAATAAAACTTTGAAACACTTTAATCCCTTTTAGATAATATTTTGAAAGTTTATTCTTTATTTGGAAATCAATTTTGTTGCATTCATGTTAGTATTTTTGTGTGTACTTCATTAAATTAGAAGAAAATTGATCTTAGTGTGATCACAAGTAATTATAATCCTTTAGTACATCTAATTATTTCAATCAACAAATAAATCAAAATTTTAAAAACATCTTTGCTTCTTTAAATTTGTAATAAAAGTCACTAAAGAGTAAAGGATTCACCCTTCAGAAGTTATTTTTGGTGGATTATAACAAAGATTAATATAATTTAGACAAGCAGTCTGTTGTAAGGATGTACAGATTTGATAGTCCTTGAGTTGGAGGCAGCAGGGATTGCAAAAAGAAGGTTAATGAAGGACTCAAACTTCCACAGGAGGTGAGAGCTGCTACCTGAATATTTTATACTCCCTTCTATCATTAGCTGTTCATTCAACCATTGAAATCCACACTGGGTTGTTTTTATTGAAAGTAATTATTGTCTCCTTTTCTTTTTCCCTTCTTGACCCCCTTTTGATTCCTCTAATGAGCACCAGCCTTGACTTTATTCACATCTAAAGTACAGCTGAGGTAGTTTTGAGGAATTATTTAGTTAATCTTATCATTAATGTTACGCTTTCCTTCCCTCGACCGCTCATTATTCTGCATCCCACTTTCA
>CAEFZX010014531.1:0-80586 GCA_903066825.1 Alfaro cultratus | reverse complement strand
CCTTGACCAAAATCAACCGGCAGGTAAAACACAGCAGCCTCAGCGATCAGCCTGATCATATCAATGTCACCCTGAGTTTTGCCAGGTGTTAAAAGCAAATTGAATCAATTCAAAACTGACATCACTTGCAATTTTTATAAAATCTGAAAACTAGATTAAAACAAATTTGATAAAAAATAAATGCAATAGTTTGTAGCTTAAGTAGAAATGATTCCTACTGTAAGCAAAATATAAGATCCAGTAAGATTAAAGGGGACCCATTATGCTTCCTTGAACAGATTAGGATAAGTTTATGAGCTGTATAAAACATGTTCATTACAATTCTTGAACAAAATCATTACTGGATAATAAGAGTTCAGTTTCCAGTTCAGTCCAGAACAAAATAGGTTAATTCTGCTTATTTTGAGCTCTTTTCAAAACAAGCTGTTTTAGGGCCTCTTGTCACTTTAAATCCAAAAAGGCTGCTGCTGGCCACACTACCCAACTCAACATGTATGTACACTTTAAAACGGCTGCACACCGATGTCCTATTATACAACTGTACATCTTTGACCCTGAATCAGAACCAAAAACAGAAGTAGTTAAGCCTTCTTCACAACTAACAAGAATGCAGAAGCAGTTTCTGGATAAAAAGTCCACTGCTAAATACTTGTCTTTTCCAGCAGTCATTCTGCAATACATACAGTAGTAAAACCGGCTGACCAAATGTGCTCAAGCTCTGCTTGGGTTGCAAGGTGAGAGGCTGGTCTCAGCTGGAGTTGCTAGGCAATGGCACAGTGACAATCAATTGTGACTTAATCAAGAGATTTTTTGAAAGAAACTCCTTTTCCAGACACTAAACATTTATTTTAGTGCTTTAGCTATTTTAATACAGAGATCTGAATAGAAGTACAAAACATGCAAAATGTGAATTTTGCATAATTGGTCCTCTTTAAATGTCCCAAATGTATAAAAACATACAGTAAAGCTCCCCAGCAAAAAATAAATAAAACAAGCCAGCACTAGAAAACAGACATTACCTGTTATTTTGTCTCGAACCAGTTTGCAGGATTCGACTTCTCCAATACTTCCAAACAAACTCTTCAGCTCCTCCTGGGTCATGTTCTGAGGCAGATAGTTGACTATCAAGTTAGTTTTACTGTCCTCTATGCTCCCCGACTCTACTGGTGAGGAGCAGTTGTTTGAGATTGTTGAGGGACCATTGCTCGTGTTGTTGCACGTTGGCCCATTGGACAGCTGTGTTTCCATGGTCGCAATTACCTGCTAAAGAGAGAAGAAAAATTATGTAAATAATACTATCATTAATATTGGTAATAAAAGAACAAAACAGTTAAGGAAGCTCTTCACACATCAACATAACGATTTGTTGAAGTAAAACAAATATTGGCTGATTGGTATTGACCAAATTTACATGTCAGAATGACTTTCATGCATTATATTTTAAAAAGAAAGTGGGACATTCACTACAGAACAATTGCATAGTTTTTAAAAAAAGGATCTTGACAATTTCATAAGAGAATTTTTGTTACTGGCTAAAAAAAAAAAAAAAAAACTTTTCAAGACCCTTATGACACTTTCTCTTATACAAAAATTGAATGTTATTAAAAAAAATAAAAATAAATCACTATTCAGCACAATTAAATAAATATAGCCACAAGCAGCACTGAATTACTACTAGCGGACAAAAAGCCCTTGCATGATCAGCGAGACAGGCAGCCACATGTTTATGTATGAAGAGTCATCCTTTATTAACAAATTCACCATGTGCAGAAAGTTGATCTGCATAGACACGCCAAAAAATTTTTATTTCTCGTTAGGCGTCAAACATACAAATAGAATTTGAAAAGAGTGGGATAAAGGTTGAGACCATACCAATTCAAAACATTGACCATTAAGGAAGTTTCAACCCCAACAGTGAGCAATTTTCCCCCAAATTTAAGCAGAAATACTTTGGTTTGAACATCAGAATACAACAATGCCAATATCATTGGTATGGCCTGAGCAGAGAGCAAAAATGACCTTCTGGCCAAATGATTTCAAGATGTGAAAAATGGCCACAGACCCCAGTCCAAGGCTCAGGCGCCCACGAACCACTTCTAAGCAGAGAAGCCACATCGCACAGTCTGACTGCCATGTTAGTTTGGAGTTGTCGTCTGAAAATGTGGACACAAAAAGTACGTCACGTTAGAGAAACAAGGGTAACAAAAAAAACAAAAACAGATGATTATTGTAGGGAGGTTGATTGAGAAGGCCATTTTTATTACAGGCAGTCCATGCACATTCATTTCAATAAGAAAAAACAAAACAAAACAATGTTTAAGTCAGAAGTTAAGCAAGACCTGCCTTAAGATGTCAAAAGCTTTTAGCTAAGAAAAATCTGATCTCAACAGCATGGACAAAAGCAAGTGATAGCTTTCTACAAAAAGCAGACTGAAGCAGATTAAAAAATAAAAAGAAACACTAATCCAACAGTGATTTGACAAACATTTCAACATCCTCACATTTTATCAATATATATCTCTAATTTGCAGACATTCAGAGCACAATTACCACTGGTAAAACAGCAATAGTCGTGAGGAAACCGGAGTTCCAATCACTAATTAAGGTAATGCCATTTTAAATTTATGGTTTGAAAGCTAGGAACATGTCTTACAGATGACTGCACGCTCTACTGACGTAGATAACTTGAATAACCTCTTAATTCTTATTTTACTCAAACAGCTTAAAGACAAAAAGGTGAAAAAAGCTGCTTTAGTGGAAACCAATAAGCTTGGTGAGCTTTTAGTCTGCCTTAAGTGTATGCAGTTTATGTTAAGCAATAATATATCAGCAATAGGAATAACGGTTGCTTTTCCGTTTTAAATAAAAGCAACTAAGGGTTTCCCCCAGTGTATTATAAGCATGCCGGACTGCCAGGCTTTACTTACGGTGCTCTTGCAGAGCAGGTTCACCTCTAGCAGTATTTATATGATCCCTCTACTGTATGACGACTGCCTTTTCAGAGTCCTGTACCCATGTACACAGCAAGTGTAACAGGCTAAACGCTTGCTCAGCTCACGCTCCACACAAGCCTCAAAGCACATCTATGAAGGCTAAATGCTCTGAGAGGTTTCTGTTGAGCCAACAGTGAGACTGATGCAAGCGCATACATCTTTGTAAAGAAAGAATGTGTGGCATTATATTTCTGCCATGTTTGTCTAATAAGTGGTCAGGCATATACTTTGCTACGCCTGCGCTTTCAACTACATAAATCTAATGTACATAAACCACACTACCAGTCAGAAAAGTCTCTCATCCAAATACTGCCGTTCCCTCGAATAAATTACCAATTACAACCAGTAAACCAGAACCTGACCGGACAGAAAGATTTAGAAAATCACAAGAACACTTCAAACACCTGAATTTTGTACCTTATATTTAGTTAAGCATATAAATACACTTACTCTTTTTTAATAGTAGGTTACATTTCTTTTACTTTTAAATGTGACTGCTATTACATCACTTTTTGCAAGATTCACGATCTGATTACTTAATTGGCATTTATTTTATAGGTAATTTTGTGTTTGCCTTAAATAGTTGGTGTTTAATAGTTGTCGATAACATCTTCCATGTAATAGCACGTAATTACCTAGTCCTAGTTTCAAGTCTCCTGTCAATTTGTTGCATTTTCTAACAAAATGCAGTGGGCCGCTGGTGGACTGCCCTCCCCTTCCACTGCACTTAAGTTTTCTGGGGGAAACCCTGCAATGATATACATTTGAATTTTAAATTTTGTGCAATACTGCAAAACAGTATGTGTACTCAAAAGTTCTTGTACAGTAAACTCATGTACCAATGTATCATTTCAGTGATTTGTCAAAAAGTCAAAAACGTCAGAATACCAGCAAAACAGCCATGAAATAACCTTTGTGAGCCTCAAAATAATGCAATTGTAATTTAACTACCATCCAACATGTGGATGACCCCCACCCCCACCACCACATTTACTACAGAAAGTGCCAATTAACCAATAAGGGGCCATAAAAATAAACTTCTAAAACTGAGTAAAATAAGATCTGTTTTGGAGTCAAGACAGTATTATGCTGCATTAGTGAACTCTGTCTTCAAAGTACCTTTAGAACATTTCTGCCTATGACTGAACAACATCCATCTACAAACAAGCACAACTTCATCTCAGGGGAAGCAATTTGCAGAGATCTCTGTATAAATTAAAAGAGGCCAGAAATTAAATGTATCAAAATGTCAGAAACACTGATTACTTCTTGAAGAAACACAAAGCAGCAACATGTGTGCAAAATCGACTTCAAAGAGATTCATAACAATTTAAAAGTAAAATACATTCAGTGGGATGTTTTGTGCACACACATTGAGCAGAGCCAAATTTAAAGCTTTTATACAAGTTGCTTTAAAGTTGTTGTTCTCAAAGTTTCAGTCCTTTCAGCTTGGAGGTTAGAAGTGATGAAAATGTCAGCCTGTCATAACTGAAACACCAATTGATTTTCTTTACTCAAGCACAGAAAACAGCTTTTGCCAAGTGAACAGGCAAAAACCAACGATCTTAATCAATACTTCTTAAAAGATACTCTGAAAAAATTTATATAAAAAAAAGAAAGAAAGATAAGTTTGTTTTTAACATTTCAACACTTCTGTCTGGATGCCAACATCTAAACTAATATGTTTGCTTACAATTTTTAAGACTCAGATCCTGCAGCTTAAATTCCAACTAATTTTGTGTTAGAGCTGCACTGTGCAACTTATTTTTTTTTATATATGTCACTATGTCATAGCAGTACAACATGATAGACAAACGTGAAAAAATAAACTCCACCTATTCCCTGTGATTTTAGTGTTCTCTACAGAAATACATCACTGTCAGAAAACAATCGGAGGCAAGAGGAGGGTTTTAGTGATGTTAATCATCCTCGTGTACACACTGCTCATTCTCCTCCACTGCTCTCTGCTTTGCTACAGCTCCTTTCCCACAACAGAGAATACCATGAATGTGCAGTCTAGTAAGAATGACCAGATACAGTTTTTCTTTAATGATAAGTTGTTTCTCTAATATTAGCATATTGAGCAGTTTGTACACGAGGGTGAATGACGGTGCTAAGAGAATAAAAAACATTTTTATTACTCAAGTCTTCACATACCAACCCACATTTGCTTCATCTTTAAAAATACAAAACAAAAAATCTGAACATAGCTCTGCATTGAAAGTTTTCCATGGAATGTCATACGAAAGATAAAATTTACTGAAATTTGCAGATTAATAACATGGCTTCATAATGAATTCCACCTGGGGAAATATATTTTTAGATGACTGGCATTTAGGATTATTCCATTTTAATGTTTGTTCTTAACATTTACAACAAAGCTCTTAGCTGTTATATGAAATATCATTCAAACAGATGTACCCATTGCTCTAGATTCAAAATGTTAAATATTAAAGCTCAGCTCAAAGTGTGAAGCCTCGAGTGTGGGAGGCATAAAGCTGAAAACATTTCCTCATGTACATCTGTACTTATCTTAATACAGAGGGACCTTAACATTTTAGTGAAATTTGTGAGCATTTGCAAACATGTGTTATCAAGGCAGTAATTTTAGGGGTGTGATAAGTGGTGAGGGTCTTCATCACACATTTACAAAATCAGGCCATAAATCATGGGAATGCCACTTTCCAAGATTTTTTAAAAAATTAATTTAAAAGTCTTCCATACAGTAAGGAAATAGGTGGCTCAACGTGTAAGAGACACCACAATACCATTGCATGCAATATTGCAATACAAAACATTGATTGGAAATATTTGGTAGGATATGTTCCAAAAGCCATACATGCCGAGTTTGCATGTAAATATTTTCAGCAGGTTGGACAGACTTATCTTAGTGGCAGAGCGGAAAAGCTCAAATCTTGGTAGATCATCAAGAAGACAGTCACGAAATGTGGTGAATCACTATCTGAACTTTCAGCAACAGTATTCGTTTCAGGAACTTAAAATATTAAGTATGTTTTAAATATCTTGTAGCACCAGGACTTCGCATTACGCAAATACAATAAAGGTACACCAACAACTAAGCATTTTTAACCTAAAAACTGAATTCTCTTATAAAAGGACTAAAGGAAAAAGTATTTGTTACTTCTACAGTAAATACTGAAAATAAAAATGGTGTTCTTTTCAATTGGATCATTAGTATACTTCCTCAGAGTGGCAAACCTTCATACGAAGCCAACAGCCTTCAAGTTTCTTAGGAATTAAATCAGAAATCTGGCAAACAGCTCAGATCACAGTCTGATTGTGTGGAAGCCAAAATAATAATAAAAACCTAAAACATTTTTTCCCCTTCTCAGCAAGGAAATTTAAATCTGTACCATGGAATATAAAACATTCCTGACATCCTCTCATTGAGAGTAGTTCCCCAAGTTTCCATTAAAATATATGAAAATAATTCACCAATTACAAACATTTGTGGTATTGGGTATTTTGCACATCAGCTTTTAAGACATTTGGTGAGTTGAAGTCATCATTTCAATTTGTGTCATATAATTTATTTGCCACCAACAGCGGAAATTTCCAGTTACATGTTTCTTTTGCCAACATAAAACATGTAGATGGCAATTTATGCAGCTAGGCAATCTCAGATTAGTTCTGTATGCAGACAAACCAAAATGTATGCTATTCACACCTACAACATACTTCATTGACTATGAATCTTTGAATAAAAATGCTGCTCATGCGTTATAATCACATTAACAGGTTTCCAAGTTAAAATGTAGTAATGTCGAAAGTTTGAACCAGTCTCCCTCTAGTCTTGCATTAATTAAAAAAAATATATAAAAAATAAAAAAATCACAGAGCTGTATAATGTGACAAATTTGTCTCATTTGCCATTGAAAAAACTGAAATGATTGTGCTGATGTCACAATGTTGTGACCAAAGTGTGCTTTGGTTGTGTTTACCTTTAGGTAACAGATGTGAGCTGAATCATTTTAGGATTTAAATCTTCTTCCACGGTACAGTGATCCTCAACAGGTCTCTATATTTCACCGCATCCAAGCAGAGAGGATTGTCTTGAGCATGTGTAAAACTTATCTACAATTTTTGAAGTACAGTGCAAAATATGAAAAATGCTAAAGGTCACCACAATTACTTCAAATAAGTGGATATAAATATGAGGCAGGCAAGGTATTGTTATTACAAGAGATTAACGACAACATCAACTATAAAATCTTAAATGCTTTATAGTCGTTTCATTCCATTTAAAGTGATCCTTTATCTGTGACCCTTCACTTTTTTCACCAAAGTTGTCAGAATGTGGACAGTGGTTGCAGTGAGAAAAAAATAAAATAAACCCAATCTCAGTCTCCCTATGTGTTCACATACTGATCATATTATGTTATATGAGACTCTTTGGCCTGTCTTTGCCGTTACTAGTGTACAAAAGAAAAACTATAACAATGCTTAGCCTGGGGGTAAGGGGGGGGGACAAGGAAAGCCTGGTGGCCCGCCAGTCTTACAATAGAATAGGTGAAATCCTGACTGCTATATCCCTCTAGGAGCTTTTAGTCTGAGCACCAAATGCAGCCAGCAGACTGAAAACTGTTTTAAAGAGCAATATAGGTCTGCCGAGTCAGATGCATGAATAGCAAACAAACCAAACCATTCCAAAACCAAAACATTGAGTTAAATGCTTAATTGCTTTAAACATTTTAGCTGCCCATGTAAGTCATTATATCGGCACTGACACATCCAAGATGAGGCAGTCGATTACATCAGAATCATGCTTTAGTGTATTTATGTACATTTTACTAATAAATTATTAATTTTACATCCTTATTAAAAAACAAACAATTTTAAACCATTTAAAAGCTAGTTTATGAAGCCAAATTAAAAATACACAAGAGCAAAAAAATGTACCGGTAATCTGTTCAGAGAACACCTAATCTCTCAAGATCTGATATGGTGATACTCACTTCCAAATTTGATTGATTTCAGACAAAATCCATTAGACCTAGAGATGGACAATAAATCAATAATATATATTGTGATCAGAGGTCGCGCTAAACTCTTGTTCTCCGTCATCTTGACAGACAGTATTAAAAAATAAATAAATAAAATCGGTCATGTACTATTTTTACCCGTCAAATTATAATCATATTATCGGCTATTTAGCCGCATTTTTATGCGGTTTAGTTAATATTCACCTAGTTTAACTGAAACCAGATCCCATCACACATAAAGCAGATCTAACTTTTTCCTCTGTATTGACAAAAATCACCCGCTGCTGTCTGAACGCACAGTGCCTCTCAAATTCCTCCTGGTCGCATCTGCAGAGAAACCTGCGCTTCTTCATCAGTCAGTTGGATCTGTCTGATCCAAACCAATCAATTGAACTCTGCAAGTTTTTTTACCCCGTGCATGGTGCAGGCGTGCGCTTTTATGATTATCTTTTTGCATGGTTTTGCTTCCCTGAAACGAACAAATGTTCTCCTTCTGGGCGCGGGAGGGTGATGTGAACAAAGAAGGCTCCTTTTATTGAAACCGCAGGATTAGTTAAGTTTAATTCTTTGCAGTGGCGGAGCCCGCATTGGTTGTACAGCCGCAAAATTAGGTTAACGCGACCTCTGATTGTGATACACATGATAAAAATCAATAGATAACACACATAGAATATATTTGCTGAACTTCAATCCAGAACTACACAGCACCCTGGGAGATATAGGCGGAGGAAAGGCTGTAGCCACTCAACCTCTCAGTCAGCTATTAAAAGTGGGCATCAACTAACCACTCAGTCACTCTTTGGTTACCCAACAACAACCTGCTGGGTAACTTGCACCACAGCAATTTAAGGTTTCTCCAACATCATAGTCTCATAACTGCTTAAGAAAAAAAAGAAAAAAAAAAAAAAGGCCCATGGCATGAAAACTGGACAGAAGAGAAAAGGTCAAGCTAGTTTGGCAGAATTTCAGTATTTTATAACAATAAATTAATTATTGCTATTGCCTGATCTTGTGCTAAGATTTTCCAGCCATGCTATCCAACCCAAATGTCCACATTTGAGAGGTTTTCAGCCACAGAAAGGCATCTGACTTGGCAACTTGGAAAACAGCCATTCATGGTCATTTTATGAGACTTTTTGTCATCTAAAGTAGAGCTGTTGTAAACGAATATTTTAGTAATCGAGTAATCTATCAATTATTCTTACGATTAATAGAGTAATCACATAAAAAAACTTATAAAATTAAATATTGGTAAATCTGGCATAACACCGGTGTTACTATCGGATATCAACAGTCCAATTATTCATTTTTGAGCATCCCTAACGGTTTCTTTTTTGTAGTTTAGGTTAGAGAATACAGAAAATGTCGCCTGGAATGGGGGGCAGGTGAGCGAACGTAAGATGGGGATGTAGGGGAGGAAATAGACAAGGGATAGACGAACGCAAGTCCGGCGACCGGTAGACCATGAGACGAAAGTAAGAACGGGGGGGAGCAATACGGGATACTTGCGGCATCTTTGCTGGTCACACTCAGAAACTTATCTACCAGCCATGTACCGCCAGGATGCGCTCTGCCACCCGTTTGTTGAGACTGGGATGATATGAAATTTATTATGCGGTTCGTCCGTAAAGTTACACTTACACTGTAAGCATCAACTACTTAGCCGCTCGCTGTGGTCACCTGTATAAATACTCCTGCAGCACTCTTTCCGCAGTTCGCTTTGAACCAGCAGCTCCCGGAGGAGAAAGGCTGCCGTACTCCAGGCATCACGCCAGTCATTTTAAGGGTCCCAAAAATGATGAAAACCTGGGCATTATCATCAATCAATAAAACATCTACAGCCAAACTTGAAAATTGGACGTCATGCCGCTAACACTTAGCATTCGTCAACAACTCAAAGGCGGAAGTCAGAGCTCCGCGCAACGCAAATAATGTTCCGGCCGGAACACAGTGCGCAAAATAATAAAACATAAATTAACGAAGCTTCGAGGCAGGTAAATTTTTCTCAAGGAATTTTAATAATTGAGGTACTCGAATCATTCAAGGAATCGTTTCAGCCCTAATCTAAAATATCTATAGTTTAAAAAGAGTTTCTTGAAGCAGACTGCTGCAGAGACAGATAACTCAGGTAAGTTAATATGAGCTCATCAGGCTCCCAAAGCACCTTCAAAGAGAAGAAAAGGGACAAAGCAATAACAGTCAGTGCAATTTATATGCATTAGTATCATCGACCAAACAGTTCTTGTTGAGGTCTTTTACTATTCTTCATAAGTATTTTAACTCAGCATCTCAACCTGCAAACTTTCTGGTGACTTCACTGACTATTGATAACAGCAGGACTGTGTCTGGGTGAAGGTGAAGAAGTATAAATGCTTATTTGATATAGAGAAAGCTGGAAATGTTGGCAATTGCAGACAAAGACTGATTATCATTGCAAAGAATCATGCCAATTTACAAAAAAATCTGATGTCCACACTGTAGTATTCATTGTTCTGAATGTAGGCTTCATAGACTGCACAACCAACGACGCATTGCACAACAGCATGAGTCATGATTTACATGCATGTCCTTAAACCAAGGTCAGAACCCAGAGAATTACTTTCTGTTTACAGCACAAACAGAAAGATTAATAATGAAGACCGCTTTAACCCTAATGGCTTCAACTACACAAGGTTTACTTAAGATGAACCTCAGAAAAGCATAGAGAATCATTTAGCTTGATAACATGGAGGCCATCCATTATTCAGTGCGATAAATTTTTCTGTAGGAAGAGGAATACATTTACCACATTATCCGCCACTAATTTCAGATATTACCACAATCTACCCACAATATAACTCCAACAAATTTGATTAGAGATTAATTACGAAAAGTAAATGTTGAAGTAGGATAGTAGAACAATGTTCTGTCTTTAACCATTGTCTCCAAGTTTAGTTTCATTTCTGAATTACTGATACTCGAGACTCCATTCTCACAGCAGTAGCACTAAGAGGTGTAATAAGGTATAGTGAAAGTTTACAATCTAGCTGAGAACTTACCCACATTATTCCTGCTTTGTTAACATAAAGCTTGTGTTCGCCAACTACTTTCTACATATTTAGCAACATTTTCAAACATTAACATTGCAATAAGTGCTTCAGAGTTTTACCATTTCTTGTATGGAAAAAAATAGATAAAAATGTAGCTATTTAAATTTCAAGAGGTTGCAGAGTTGTGTTGGACAGAGGTGCAGACACCATCATCTGTTTTTTATCTTAACGGACTCCAACCTTGTTGATTGCCAAACACCACTGCTGCTGTTGGCGCAGGTGTTTGTAATCTCACCACCATTTCATAACCATCTCCTTCTTTTCCTGATAGATGGCTGCGTTTACTGCCAAATGTGTTGCACTAACAAAGCATCAGCTTTTACCAGTCAGGAGAATGCTTTGCCAGTCATTTCCTCTTTCTGCAATGTCTATGAAACTTTAAGAACGAGATCCAGTAGCACTTTGCTCTGCATAGTAAGGGACTGACGTATGCATTAGTTGAGGACAACAGAAAACTAGAACATTCTTGCACATTTGAAAATGCCAAACAAGTCAAATAATATTTTTCCAATGTCAAAATAAAAAGTTATCCATTTGCACACACCTCACACCTAGAACATAAATTGTTCCAATCACTCTACACAACAAAATTTAACAAATCTTGGTTTTGCATTTATTATAAACTACAATAAATCTGAACAATATATCAAATTGCAATATCATTGTGTGCAATGCAGCAATTGCAAAAAAACTGCTTAGATGCAATTTTTGGTAGAATATTCCATTTCAAGAGCCATGCACCCCTGCTGCTGATATGGGTAACATTTTTGACCAGTTGGACATCCAATTAATACCTATGATGCATGAATGGGATGTTAAAGATCAGAATGGGACAGATATCATGTAATAACAGAAAAGTGAAAATGTCTAATGCAATTTTCAACGATAGCACCGCAAGTAAATATTTACTCAATATTCTTCAGTCTTGGTGGTAGGTATAGAATTTAGATTCTTTGGCGGGGGATTTAAAAGCAATGAAGGACAGATGAAAACTTTTTTTTGCCAAAGATTTACTATTCTAAGTTATTTACTCAAGCAGCTTCTTTCATGTTCATGGTATCTGGTTAATCAGGCAACAAGAACATATTGTTAACTTCAGTCTTCATTATGGTTTTCCTTTTATTCTAAGCACAAACACAGGCTATTGTTCCAATTGAGATACTGCCACAAGGCAGCAATATTTCATTAGATAAACCCTTGGAACAGAAAGCTTGGCAAGACGCCCCTTCCAAAAAAAAAAAAAAAAAAAAAAAAAAAAATTCAACAAAAAAAAAAACTCAGTCAAGGCTTTCACTGTGTGGAGCCAGCCTACAGTGTTGTCTTCATGTAGGCATCTGAGTGCAGAGCATCTTGTTCCACAGAGACCTTATAGTTTACCTCAGAAACCAGGTTAGAGAAAAACCATACGGTTTTTTTAGTTATAGTCATTCTTTCCACCTCCACATTTTCACCCCAATGAGTGGAACATTTTAGCATTCATTCAAATGTAACATATTTAATTAGAAAATAGTTCAGATCCCACTGCATCTATGCTGGAAGAGGGGGAGGAGGGAAAGATTTTTGCAAAGTAATGGGTGATTTCAGGAAAATATACTGATAAACATTACAGCCTACTCAACTCTTTTGGAGTGTGACATGCAACTGTCAAACTTTGATGGGCATGGTGTTAATCTAAAGAAAACCACAATGTGTGCTCATACATATTCCAAGATAAGTCATCTTACTTCTGAAACAGCAAGATGTTCATATGATACTATACTCCCAAAATGACAAAACATGCATATATTGATATTAATTTCAAGTAAAAGATGAACGCTAGACCTGATATACTTAAACTCAAGTTTTGGTGTCAAAACACCACATCTAGGAGGAAACTAAAACTGTCCATATTTTAATTTATCCATATAAGGTCTTAATGAACAATGATTGAAGCATTTTAATAAAATAATTAAAAAAAAGACTACCGTACTCAGAATATGGTATAGAGTCCTGCAAGCTGCATATTTTAGATCCGGCCAATGATTCAAATGGTTGAATTAAAAAATAAAAATATCACATTCTGCAAGCAATGCGATATGACATTTAGGTTGGGCCACATGTCATTCATCGCAATACAATTTGAAAAAAACAAAAACAAAACAAAGAACACTTGCCCAGGAAAATACATTTTATTGTGATATGCTAATTTCATGACACAAATACTTTACCCCATCACCCATACAGCGATATTCAAGATGTAAAGGTGAAGGCAAATATGGCTATAATGCCATAAAAACAAAGAATCTGGTTTACACTCTGGACTGGACTAAATTTGACAGAATTTGCTGGGGGGTTTTATGAAACATATTTTAGTGGCAAGCATTTTTAAAATAAGATTTACTTTTAAAAATTTTAAAGATTCTTAGTTTTGCACATAATGTTTGTATTTAAAAAGAAAACATGAGGGGGAATTTTTTTTTAACATCTTGTGCATAATCAAACAACAAGAGTTTGTGTATTCAAGTATTTTTATTTCCATTTGGCAGTCGATTTCAGACAGTTTGTTAGCTAAATTAGTTTACATTTCTATTTTGTATTTTCTTTGACACATTAAACCATGTGATTTTGTATCTTATACATGAATATTTTTAATGTAGTCACTTTGTAAAGGAAACAAAAATGTATATTAAAAAAATCCACTCCCCTCACCCTACAAAGAGAAAAAGCTGAAAATGTGGAATATTGTCCATCACTTGAAGTAAATGTATATTGTGATAGGAAAAAAAATTGGAAGGAGGATGGACATGCCTGCCTCAACCCTTTCTTGTAGCAGGAAGGGAGTTCATAGAGGCCAGCTCATGCAAAGAGGGTGAAAAAACATTTCACATCTGCAGCTCTATGACTCAACTAGTCAAAAGTGAAGGCCTGTTAAGCATGGGGTTAACAGAGATGTTCAAGGAAAGGGCTATAGTCATGTCTCCATACTATGCACAGTGAAGGCCAAGAGGCTGACACCATGAAGACAACTGAATGACAGGAAGGCCCATCAACCACCTCTGAACACAGTGCACCTATGGCTCTAGACTATACACCCAAATGCATTGCAGAATTTTAATATTTTCACTTTAAGGATAATGCACACCAAAGATGTCAAAGGAAAAAAATGCCTCCATTACTTCCTGCCTTGGAACATATGTTTGACCAGCGATCCTTTTCAAACCAGGAGTGTCTCAGGAGTGCCAATGGTCCTGAAAGAAACATAAACCCAAATACCACAATATTCCACCTCGGGTAGCTCTTCTACACCAAGTTGCTAGTTCTCCTATGGTCGTTTTCCAGAACCATTTAAGGTAAAAAATGTTTTCAGTATCAACAAGATAAAAGAGTATATAGGTATGACCCACAATGTCGCCATTATAAGGACAACTGCAAAAGAGATGCATTTTACGGTATAATTCATTTTATTCTATCAAACCAAGTTTCTTTTGGTAAGACTATGCCACTTGCTGGCATAAATAAGGAAGTGCATTTGGCTAAAATCCCCAATCAAGTTGTTCAGTTTCAGCAGACTTCAGCATGATATCCAATCTGTGTTAAAGGAGTTATTTAATGTAGAATCTTAAAGCACTTCAGATGTGCCTTCCCCTTCAGATAAAACAGTCAAAAATAGCTATAATCCAGATTATCAATGTTTCACATGTTCTCAGATTTATTCCACAGCCAGGATTTAAAAGGTTTTTTCACCTAAAAAGTGAAAACTGCATATAGTAAAAATTTTACACCTGCTGCCAGAGTCCGTGAAAACGTAGCTGTACAAAAGTAAAGATTCTGAATCACATCAGAAAACAAGATGAAATATTTGCCAAAAAGGTGCTTTTATTTACAGATTAATACAAGGCAAAAATGTTAAATTAAGCCCTTTTTTTAACAAATAAACTATTTCATACAAGACTACCTATACAATTTTATACTAAGAATTAAGATAACTGAGATCAGATGTACCAATGTGACACAGAGCACTCAAAGTGAGGAGGTACAAATCCCAGCTACTTGCTCCTCAGAGAATTAAATTGACCAAGTATGTGTGACAAGATGCAGAGCAAAAAAACCTTCCAGAGTGCATACACTGACATGCACAACCCGTCCTTGAAAACTAAAAGCCCACAAGTAACAGTTCAAAATATCTGTTAAAACCACAGCTATGACTTGCTTACCGACACACTAAGTGTATAGAGGCAAATGATGCAGTTTACAGTACTGCATTAAAAAAAAGGCCTAAATTCTGTGACAAGGAAATTAAAGCATTGATGGTTTTTGGCTGTTGGAGCAAAGAGCTTTAAATTAAAGTCACATTATTTGTACAGCCAATAAACATCCATTTGTATTTTCATGTAGATTACATTTTATTTTCAAGCAGCATGAATTCAATAATTTTATGTCTGCAACATTAATTACATTTGCTTGGTAGCCAATGTGTCTTATTACCTTGTTCAATCTACAAGGCAATAAACAGAATGTACTTCACTGATCTTAAAACTTGCCATTTCAAGCAAATCAACTATAGACTCAAACTATCCAAGTAGGTCATTTTTTGTAGCTCTTTATGTGCTGAAAACAGAGAGAAGCACAGCTAAAGACCAACATTATCTTTGAGAACCAATTCTAAATAATAATAATAAAAAAACCTCCTCTTTTGGGAACAAAAACATTAACATTACTTCAGTATCTTGCGGAGCCATTTTGTGGGACATCACCACACCCAAAAGGCCAGTCTCGGCCCTCCACCACACTGTGAAATCAATAGGTAAACGGTTTCTCAAGTCAAATTCTGTCCAGCTTGGCTTAAGACTGAATGTCTTTTTTTTCTTTTAAAAAAAACCTTCTGTTAGGAGAAAACTGTAGACTCAACAGGTCTATCAACAAAATGTCAAAAGCAAATCTACAATCCTTTAACACCTTTTACAGCAGATTGTTCCATAGACTAACTGAATTTAGAGCATTTTTTGTGTAAGATAAAGAACTTATAGATATCCCAATCCAAAACAATCATTTTGACTGTGTTTGGGGGAGGGGATAAGTCATGTTTTAAATCCATTTCTTTTTTATGCCAACAGAAACTGCAAGGCACAAAAGCCCATGAGCATGAGATGCTGCATCTGTGGAAGCTGTTGTAATTCACTGAGTGTTTTCAAGGGCAATGCATTACTGGCCTGCAGTGACAATCTGCCCATGCAGAGGGAGGGCCACCCTGTGGCCAACAGACTAAATCTTGTGCAACATCCAGACAAGCCATACTACACAAGAGGAGGAGGCCATGTTATGAAAAGAAAAGGGGACGGATGACCATTTAGGAAGGACAAAAGACATAAAATTGCTTCTCTTTTCAGCCAGTCCCTGCATACTAACCTGGTTCTGACAGCGACACACAATAAAATACAGAGAAAAGTGATGTGTGGCCTGCATTTTAGTCCCTGTCAGCAGCCTTTATTTAGAAAGGCAAACGTAGTCGCAATACACAGAGACAGCGACTCTTATCTCATGTCCTCAGCAGTATAGGGGTTGCTGAGGCTGGAATGGTTGCAGGAATAGAGGGGGAGAAAACAGCTAAAAACAGCAGATATTCATCACATGTTGAGACTTCATCTGCAGCAACTTAATTAAAATGAAGAGCTCTTCTGCTCTCACAAACACTACTTTAAAACCATAAATAACAGACACTATATAACATTCCACAACCATACAGTTGCTTCCGAAGATGATTTCAATATTAAGAGGCTGTATTTTATATGCCTGGCTTTAAATGTACTCAAAAAAAGTGCATCTTAGCACTTTCAGGTCAGCAGTGTTTCCCAGTCAAAATTACTTTGTCTTAAAAAGGTAAAGTTTTAGTGAACTACAAAATCGTTAGACCATAAAAAAACCTAACCAAATCCTTACAGAGATTCCATATTTTAGTAACCTACTAGTAAATTTTGAGAGCAATATGCAAAAAAACTAATTTACTGAAATTACTATCATGTTAAACTCCAAGACAGAGGGGTAAAACCATTGCTGCCAAAATTAGTGATCGAGATCAAGTGCAGTATATAAAATGGTAAGAAAAACACTAAAAAGTTCAGTGATTAGGGACATCTCCAATAGCCAAAATTAATTACATAAATTACTGTCCAACTCACTGCCAATATAACTTAGCGCTGCAATGCAAAGGACATGATTGATTTTATTTTCTTCCAGTCTTACTAAAAGTGCTTCCAGTGTCAGAAACTACTCAACACAGGTTTTTCCATTGATTTCTATGCATAATTCACAGAATTTATTTTTTATTTGTCCAAAAATGACCTGGAATTATTTGAGGCCAGAATATAACTTTATTGGACCCTGATCTGACTTTGAGGACCCAATCAAAATATGTAGGCTATAAAAAGATGTGAATTCAGAATCAGGGAAGCATCATTGTATTTGGATTTTCCAAACTAGTAATTTTTCCTAAATTCAAGTCCTCGATGGTGAGAATCACAATTTATTTACATTCTGAATAAAAACCTCTTGTGTGACAGGTCTGTAAAATCTGAGGTCCCAGTCATTCGAGTCAAAATTTACTGCATCATGACCTGATCTGTTTTGGATGGTTTAGTTATCTGCTGTTCCTCTGAAATTGATCATGGAGACTCATCAGAATCAGCAGCGATAGGCACCCAATCCAAAAGGAATATCGTGACTTTCATGGGTATGAAGTTACCATATCAAACAATTGATTGTATGCGTTTCAGTCCGTCAAGCATCTGCTTGTATATTAACTGCCTCACGTTTCTTTTCCACTCCATCAGCTTATTTTTATGGCAGAAAAATTTACAAAACTTTGAATAAATCAAAACTAGTGAGTTGGGGGAGAAGGGACTCAAACTAACTCATAAATATTTTACTTCCCCTTTAACATTCTCACTAATATGCTGCTCAAAAGAATTTCTCAAGAGTACAAATTAACAAAAAATGCTTTAGAATGTTATATGGTGCAAATAGTGTCATGGTCCATTGAAATTCAGGTTAAAATATTTTTCCTTTATTAGGCTTCTGTTTATCAAAACCACCCGGTGGTACATTTGCACCAATACCTGCAGCAAAATGTATACCATTTCAAATTGATGCAACTCAGCAGTTTCTCAAACTTAGACATATGATCTTAATATTTAAATGTTAAATGTTAGCTAAGGCCATATCCAGCCGTTAAGATGAGCTGGCACATGAGGTTTAAAACAGTATATTGACAAATGTTTTACACTCAAGGCAAAACTGGACACAAAGCTAAAATGTTTGGGAAAAAAAGAGAAAAAAATACTTCTATTTTAAAAGGCTTTAGTTGTTTCTCCAAGTAGCTACATTAGCATTTCTGCTTGGCTCAAACTAAAGCAAGTTTAGTACAGGATGTAGAGTTCTTGGCCCGTGGGGGCTTTACAGTGTGTACATCGATAATATTGCACAAGACAGTTTGGAAAGCAGCACTTGTTAATTTTGATTTTTAGCCATCTTGAACAGTTTTATGCCAAAATGCTAAAGCTACCTGTTTGGAGTGTCAGTGCAACGGATCTCCAAAACTAGAAATAACTCAATATCACAATTAAATGTTCTATAATCATGTATCCAAGCGCTTTTACTTGAGCGAAGATAAAGTCGTTCCTTGTGAAGGACAGACAACTGTTTTCAGAGATTAGAGTTTGAATCAAAATTAGGATAAATATTTTTGAAAGCGACTCAACGAAACAGCAACGACATGATTTGTTTCTAGATTAAACTTGAAATGTAAGCAAACCAACCAAGCAAACAGGATGCGAAATTGTAGAGGAGACTGCAGCACCGCGACAAAACGTACTTGAATTATGCATAGAGCGGGTTCCAATTCTGAGCTGCGTTTGAAAAAAAAAAAAAAAATTAAATACAATTTTGAGTCTGGCGTCTGAAAAACCGAGAGTGGAGGCGCCATGTTTAATTAATGCGTTGCAGCTGTGCTACTGCGACTAAGCTAGTAGTTACCGTTAACTCGAAAAAGAGCCAATAACGCAAAGAAAAAACAACTTTTAGCATTCTATTTGTTTAAAAAACAAAACATAAAAAACCCTACTCAGAAAGCTCCAGGAGCGGATTATATTTATAAGTGGCGTTATTACTAAAAGTATGACGAGCATTAGCAGGACCGTTATCAAAAGCAACAACCACCATGTTTGCTGGTTTAAGTTCAAATTGGGTTCGTTTTGTCATATATGAGTTTTAAGTTAGCCACCATTTTATTTAGGAGCAACTCGTTTTTCGAGTATAACAATAAGGCCAATGCAACACCTTATAATAGGCAGCCACAAACCGCTAGCTGCCCTGCTAGCTAGCAAAGCCCCTTCCATTTAAACAGCCTTAAGACGAACAGGCGCACCACCACAGTGACCATTTCAACTCCACCGTTGCTACGTGTCTTACCTCGAGGTGTTGAAGTGGCGCCGTGGGTATTTAATGAAGTCCCTGCAGACAAATGTTTGGTCGAAGTCTTCGTGAAGCATATGGGGGAAGGCGGGAACGCGCGCGTCCTAAATAAACTGATCAGGGCGTTAGCCAATCAGCAGCCATGCAGAGGGTCCATAGCTAGTTTATTCATAACTAGATGATGAGCTGCAGCTGCAGGCTCTGTAGAGAATTCGTCTCTTTTTCAGAAGCCGCTTCGTTTGGCAAAGTGAAAAACAAACAAAAAATAAAAATAAAAAGGACAACTTTTTCGGCTAACACTTCAACATAGCAAAAGTTAAAAAAAAAAAAAAAGAGAGAAAAAAATACAACTGAATCAGTTTTCCATATTGTTTTTAGCTTGTGTAGAATATATACAGACACACCTAGAGATCAATCCGTGTAAGATATTTATTTTTTAACACACTGAGTAAGAACATGGAACTTCAGCAATCACAGTTGCACAGATCGTTTAACTCTGAAATTGCAGATCGCTCTATACTGCCCATCTGTGGACATCCGGTGAAAACTATGGTACCTGCTAGGAGCAGAAGTTGCCCAGTGGTGCCATGGAAAATCTGTCAGAGTAGAGTGTCTGTTAGACATTTGTTGTGAACTCAAACATCTGCATGGTGCTGTAAGTAGTACTATCATGGCACTTACGAATAACAAAAAGAATCGTTCCAGCTACTTGTCCACGCTTGCTAGGCTTTTTATTTTACACGTCTACACATTTTAAATCATGCTTTTGTATATTTTTGGTATCACTTTACACATTATTCTATTAATGGTTTTGTTTTTGTAGTTTTAGAGCAAAGTCTACTATTAAACCTTGACTAAAATGTAAAATGTAGCTTTAAAAATTAATACATCATTATAAATAAAACAGAGACTAATATGATCAAGTGTAAACGTTTGACACATAAAAAAAAAAAGAAATGGGTTGGTTTGCAGTAGCACATCACTAGCTTTTTTTGGTATTTTGCTTTAAGTTTACTTCAAGATTTATGACCAACAGCGGAACACACACTAATAATAATTTTTAGTTGCCTAATGTGTATCACTATGAATTACCTTGATCCACTGGCCTACAATTGTACAACTACAAGCAATAACTCTAAGCAACGGAGATATTCCTGATATATTACATTGGGAATACATTCTTGAAAGCAGCCTCTCTCCAGTGACTTTCCCCCCCCCCCTTCCACAAATAGACTTGACTTGTGCAGTCACACCTGCACGGAAATTCAGAAAGAGTATACACAATGTGCCTATGAAAGCAAGAACTTCATCCAGCAACTCCAAGAGGCACAACATGCAAGCTGCAGAGTGTAACCTACATAGCTTTGTTCATGTCAAGAGTTACACAGGATATGTCTATTTTTAATAAGTTAGTGTTTGAAAATAGAGCATGAAAACAAAGAGTTTATTTCGAGAGGGTTGTTTTGCACCTAATAAAGGCCTCTAGAAGATAAACTATGTTTTAAATTAGCCTGTTGTAGAGACCGTTTTTCAAAATTACTCTTCCCCATGTTTCAGCACTGCACACGATAGAAAAAAAGCGTTGCCATAAATCCCTCATTGATTACCCGAAAGCTCTCCAGTTCATAGTTGAAAATCAGCCGTCACATGAATGCACCACAGTGACTTTCCTCCCCCCTCCATCCCCGTCACGTCTGCATGCAATAAGATGATCTGCTCTGCACACCAAAAGGACCAGCCGAAACAAACCATTCCAATGGGTTGATTTCAAAATGCTTGAAGCGAATGAGCAAATGTGCAGAAAAAGATCTTACCGTTTCTATAAATGAAAGTTAGGGGCGTCCTTGGGGCAAACAATCTCTGAATGAAACACCTGGTCAAATGATGTGGATTCCGCGCTCTCTTTTTCTAGTTCAAACTTGGAAACATAACAAAAAAAGCCAACACAAACAAGATAAAATGAGAAAAATAAAATGTTTTATTAAATTAAATAAAAAAAACAGGAATGATATCGTTTCAGCAAAAGCACGAAACAAACAAAAAGGTAAAAGGGAGGAGGAGGAAGGGAGAGGGGGGAAGATTAAAAAAAAAACCCAAAGCCAACAGAAGAAAGAAAAAGGAATCAAATAATGAAACAAAAAAAGAGCCCGGCTTTCTGCCCCGTGTCTCGCTCTTTACAGGTGCGCCACACAAATACGCCACATCACTGGAGTGGAAAGCGACGCGGAAGAGGAGGCTGTCTTTAAAAGAAGCTAGTCCTGCCGGGGAATATATGCGGACCGCATCACAGCGCGCCTAAAAAACTCTCCGCACTCGCCGTTTCATCCCATTCAACCTACTCACGAGCATGCGTCGGACGCGGAGGTATACCCGGAGTGGCTCCCCGTCCGCCGCTCGTTGCGTGCGGCGGCTCTTAAACGCCATTGGCTCTTAGCGCCGCGCGTGTCAACTGGATCACAAGCTGCAATTCGTCCCCGAGACAGTCACTCAAAGAGACAGCGCGTTTATTCCTCATCCTCTTTTCTTTCTTCTCCCTTTATATGGCATTTGAAGTCAAACGCCGTTCCACTGAAGGACGGACAAGCGTCATTCGTTTCACTTTCAACCCACATTCTGCATTGAAATAACCCCATGGCCATTTAGGGTGCGCTACAACGTGTTGGCTTTTATTGTATCCTTAGATTAAACACTACTTAAAATAAAAACCTATCTCCATCGCCCTTTTCCCCCCTCTCTCTGTCCGTTTTTATCTGGTTCATTCACATAATGTATCATCAGAGTAAATAACAGCAGGCATCAGCGTGTAATTCTGCCGCAAACCAGTCTATACGCCAATCGAAAGCTGCTGATTTCAGCACCACAGACAGCGCCGCGCTCGCATATAGACCGCCTGCAGGGCTCTTCAGTCAGAACTGAGTCCAGCACTCAGATCAGAAACAAAGATGGGCGTTTACGTTAAGAACAGGACGCTGAAATCTCCAATTTCAATCACTTGTGAGGCCCATTGTACAGCCTGAGTGGAGCAACAGTTAGACTGGGAGGGGGAAAAAAGTGTTTCTGGACAGGAACCCACAAAACTCCTTACATAGAAAACAGCTTTGCCAATTTATGAATTCCAAGGCATCCTAAAACTCAAACAAATGACAAAACAAAGGCCATGCAAATATGTTCATACAACTGACACACCAATATAAAAACCTGTGCAATCCACACGCTTGCTAAGTTACTGAATGATGAGTCCACCTGTGTGAAATTTAGCTAAGTACAAAGTCAGATATTCTTTGATGACCCCGTAGTTTTGTTTAGAGAATATTACTGACAAACATCATCACTATGTCCAAGGAACACAGAAGAAAGGTAAGAAGAAAGCTGCTAAACGAAAATGATGACAAGTTGCATTAAAATTTGCAACAGGTCCAAACACAAGAAGATGCTATGATCAGGTGAGATCAAAATTCTACTTTTTGGCCCACATGTAGATCGTTATGGGTGGGGGAAACTTAACACTAAATATCATCCTGAATACAGCATCAGCACAGTGAAATGAGCAGATAGCAGCATCATGGTGTGGGTATGCTTTTCTTAAGCTGGTAAGAGTCAATGGAAAGATGGACATGGTCGTAACAATCCAAATTTAAACCTCTTGGACGTTGCTAAAAACTTGAGAAAAGGTGCTGGAGGTTTCACCTTGCAGCTGGGTGACTAAACATGACCATCAGAGCTGCAATGAAATGGTTTAGATCATACTTTGAAATGGCCCCAGTCAAGTCCAGACCCAAGTAGGAGGACCCTGTAGTGTTCACAATAAACCTATGCATGTACATGGAGAATAGAATAAAAATAATACATGGTTTTCAAATAATAAGAACAGAAACATTTGATAGCTTAATATTTAACATCATGAATCAATAAGAGAATCCTAGGGGCATATCTCAAATGGTGTGGCACATCTAGAAACTGAAACCTTCACCCATTCTTCTTCTCAAAACACCTCAAGTTGATTCAGATGGCTGAGAACCATCAGTAAACAGCCATTTTCAGTTCTTGTCGTGGACTGGATCTAGATCCCACCATTCTAACAAGTCTAACATCGAAAACATTTCAGGGTGTGCTGGGAGTAATGTTTTTTTTTGTTTTTTACCACTTTTTTAAAGGCCGGATTTTGTGGAAAACACAACAAACAGCTGTCCTGTATACAGATTCTTCCATCTTAGGTGTGGCTCTCTATAGCTCCTCCAAAGTTACCATATAGTTCTTGATTGCTATAATTAATGCTATCCTTGCCCTGCTCGCCAGTTTAGATCAATGACTTCGATTGGTTTGAAGTTCTGCCATATTTTTTCCATTGTTAGATTGTGAACAGAACAGTGTTCTCTGAGACTTTCAAAGCTTGAAATTTTTTATGCTCTCACTCTGTTTTAAACATCTCAACTTCCTCTTGGCCTGTCTGCAGTGGCTTAATGATGCTGTTTTCACCAATGTTCTCTAACAAATCTGAGGCCTTCACAGAATATTAAATTCCAATAAATTACCTTGAAGAGAGTGGCTGTGCAGTGACTAAATGGGAAAAAAATCAAGGTGTATGAATACTTTTGCAAGGCATTATATTTGTTCCTTGACCTAAAGCCAAAACTAACCAAAGGCAGCGAGCCCAAATACAGACTGACCAAATCACAGCCAATTTAAAAACAGAAAGAAGAACAGCAACCATAAATCAATTCTCATTTATAAGTAATATTGTGCTCCTGATTCAGTGCTTTTTGCAAGACTGTATACTTGATTATACAAGTAATCAAAAAACACAAGACACAAGAACTTAAGCGCAAAATTGTTTGTCTTGAGCCATTTTTAATTTAATTAGAAAAATGCAGACATGCAAATTTCATTTTACCAAGAATTATGTTGAAAACTATTCCAATTGCAGTTGCTAGAAAACAAAGAACTAAGATCTGCGCCATCTTTGAATGCTATGCTGTATCTGCTAAACTTGAGGCCCACTCAAGGGAGGTAAATGGCAAATCATTTTATGGAAATCGACATGATACCACATAAGTGTTAGCGTGGATTCTAGTATTCCATAAAGAAAGCAGAGAAGTTGTGATACATTGTCTGAAAGTGTTGAAAGGAGAATTTGCCTGCAGATCTTCTCGCAGCTTGTGCTCGTCTTGGCAGCTTTGCTGACAGGTCCGAACTGAAAAAAGGGAAAAACAAAGACCTTTTAAAAATGCACATATTGCAAGAAGGTGTTACCAGAAAACATAAATATCCAATTTATGCTACACCTCACATTCATCTAGCACAACCAAACAAAACTTCTGTTTGTTTTAAATAAGGATGCGTAAATAGTGCACCAGTAGTGTGTTTCAGAGCAATTTTGTTGCTCTGAGCATCACTCTTTGTAGTCTGATGTAGGTCCAGCTTTCTGGCTCACAGTAGTTGGTATTAGCATGTGATCATGATGTAAAACCTGGAAATCCTTTTCAGATGTCTGCTTTTAAAAAAATCTTTTTTCTCTTACCGCCAACATTAAAGAAAGGTAAAGACAAAAGCAATCAGAATCAAGACGTTTACGTACAGTCTAGTTCCTGAATCTCCTTGAAGTTATTGTCACTCACAAATATCAGATCATTAACATTTAGACCTCTTAAGATGAAAGAAGGACCTAAGCCTATTGTCTCACTTTATGGTAATTTGTGAATGTACAGCACGGTGCAAAAGTCTTCTCTCATTTCTTAATGTTGTCACACTTGTTGACTCTGCTGTTACAAACAAAATTTCGTTGCTTTGTACTTGTGACAGTGCAATGACAATAAAGTTGAATTCATTCATTCATTCAAACTCACAGTCATCCACCTAAAGCCATCAAGGGGAGTTTTAGTTACAGAAGCAACTATGGAGGAGCTGAAGCTATCCACAGTAAAATAATTTGTCGAAAGGATAACATTTATCGACCAGTCGATTTATCAGAACCGATTTCCTTAATTCTGGGAGATCTGTAATAGGCCGATTTCCATCAAACACTAGGCTTGATGGAAAACGTCCATTTCATATCGCCCTGAAAAAATGGTAGTGGCAGGATCATGCTGCTGGAATGGTTTTCTTCAGCAGCAACAGGGAAGCTGGTCAAAGTTGATGGGAAGGTAGATGGAATCAAATACAAGGCAATACTGGAAGAAAACCAGTTAAAGACTGCAAACGGTTTGAGACTCTTAGGTTCACCTTCCAGTAAGACAACCCTAAACATACAGTCAGAGCTCAAAGTGATGGTTTATATTAAAGCTTATTCATACAGTAGAATGGCCCAGTCAAAGTACAAAACTCAAGTCAATTGAAGTCCTCAGTTGAGGAACTGTTGCAAGACTTGAAAATTCATGTTCGAAGATGGTCTCCATCCAAAAAAACCTGGAACTGCGGCTGAAGATGGCTGTAGAAAGTACTGGCTCAGGGAGGCCATGCTTCTCAGGTTTTTATTTTCTGAAAACTGTGCATCATTTTCTTGCTACCGTTTTAGTTCATCACGTAAAGTCAAAATAAAATACAGACTTGGATCTCTATTCATACGTTCAGTTATGTGCCTTATCGTTTCTTGTTTAATTTTTAAAGTAAACCCTTTCGGTCCAAGTATTCCTGAATTACCTCTTAAAGCCCACGTTAAATACCCAGACACAGCATCACAGTGTCGGTCTCAGTCGTTCTGGCTTGGGACTGAACAAACAGCCGGCAAGTACTCCTAGAGCAATGGTGTATTAAATGCTATGCTGCTCAGGAGAATTCCCTGCGTGGCAGCCAAGGCAACAATCATTAGCAAATCTTACCAGCTTCCTGCAGCTTTGGTCCAGCACTGTCTTGCTGTCAGGGCCTCGCAGCACGCTCCTGGCCAACCACACCATACCCAGGGAGCTGTAGGAAATCAGCCGTCTCCGTTCCACCAAGGAGACGAGACATATTAGGCTGCGAGCTGCAGAGCACCCTCTGGGTGAAAGATTAATTAGAGCTGACAAATCGCATACTATTGGAAACAAGCCCGATACATCACACAAAGATGGCTCACATGAAGCAAATGAAAGTGATTCAGTGGCTCCAAGAGGCCTGAAGTATTCCTCCAAGTCCTGTTGAATTATGGTTGGCACACTACTGCTTCCTCTCTTGTGAAAAAAAGTATTCAACCAGGAGTGTTTGGATCAAGAGCATGCAAATGTAATGCATTTGTTCACCTTTTTTTCTTTTTTTTAAACATACATACAGGCAGCAGCTGTTATCAGTTTGACACCCACTTTTGCTGCTTGTATGAAATTTACCTACTCTTCTCAGAGGTTCTCAAAAAGTAAAATCATGCTGATCTCCAGTTACCTGAGCAGTTGGAACTTGGAGCTGGGTTTGTTGTTAAACCCAACGTAACAGCGTTCTAGTTAAAAACTCGGAATTTGAACATGGCGACGCCCATAAACATCGTTTACAATAGTTCTGGCAACCATTTTTTTAAACTTTATGTTTCATAAGCTAACACCACTTTCAGATTATTATTATTTTTTTTTTCAGATTAGAGTTCCAGGTGCAACATGTACCACTGATTTTGGACGCATTTTGCATGTGTGTCTTGTAAAGTAAATATTTTTTCACCACTTCTCGCTATTGTTAATGCGAGGAGCGGCCATTATGAAGCGCGAAGTCCGCCTTACAAGTCCAGAATGGGGGTCGTTGGAATTACTCCACCGTAGGGCGTTGCAGTTAATTTTTCCGTCTGGGAAGACGAGATTTCCCAGCTCCGTGTACTTGTGTACAACTGGAACGCAACACTAGCTCGCCATTTCCTGGTAGCCGCGTGCTGTCCAAGAGGGTGTGGCCTTAAAGGGACATTACTCGAATAAGCCTTCCAGATACTGAGTATAAGACCAGCAAAAAACAGACTTTTTTTTTTTTAAGTCTGTTTTTTGAGTCCAAGTAACCCATAAACAGGGTGATTGAGAAAACTCTTTTCTATAAACATAAAATAGTTAACACAGGAACTATAATGGGGCATAATGGAAAACATATGCAAAGGATGCATATTTTTGAAGCTATTTCCAAATTAGGGCCACCAAATATTTTAATGCACTGCTTGAAGAAAAAAATGATACTGAAATAAGCAATCTAAAAAAAATACAGTTAATTATTCTCTTAATTAAAAAGACAGATGGAAATGGTAGCTTCTGGAGTTTTTTCTATGTTTTTTGTGCTGTATGTTCATATAACTTCTACAACAGAAAGAAACTAGTGATATTCATGATTTTTGCTGGAAATAATAGGCTTTATTGTTTTTAATGAGTTACCGTTTTTCCCTTTGCATAGGTGTGCACAGTCACAAATGACAAAACACCGAGTTTATTCTACTTAAAGTTCAAACAATAAAAGCAGGCATTTGATCAGTGGGCTCCAGCCCAACTTTAAACAAATAAATACATAAATAAATTTGAGCCTTTCACTTTCACAATGAAAAATCTGGTGGATTACTGGAAATATTTTCTAACAAGCTGATTTTTCTACAGCGTAGACATTCCCTTGAACTTTAAAACCTACCACCTCTCTTGAATATGTGGAGACATTATGTGATGCAGAAAGATTCTAAAACAATTATCTTCTAAACTAAAAATCTTCAAATCAAGACAGTTTTGTTATGTTTTTCTATTATATTGCATCTGTCCCAGAAACCGTATATTTTGAATACCTGCATTGCATTCATTAAAATACAACGCAGGTCAGAAGTTTGCGCATTTATCATTGGCATAAATCTCAAAACCACCAGAACCAATAGTAGTGAAATAGAGCTATAGCATGATACTGCCAGCACCATGCTTTAGACTGTGTAAAGTGTCCTTTGCTTTGAGAGCCTCATCTTTATGCCTCCAATCATACTTTTGTTTCATTGTAGCAAAATAACTTAAAATATTTCTCCTGTGATCATACAAAATGCAAAAGTCTCAACCGATCCCTCAATTCTTATCTTTTCTCTGCTCATTGATAATCAAAAGAGCTCCTTAGTCCCTTGCATTCCCTCTAAATGTCAAAGGCAGATTCTCTCTTGACCTTGACTCCCTTTCTGTGAACCCGGTGGCATCCTGTGACGATGAGAGGCCGGGCATTTCATCACACACGGGCATTCTTTTCCCACAGTGTCTGCAGAGGAGTGAGATGTCAATAGAACTTCCCTCGAAACATTATCGGACGCCGTGCTGGAGCCTTTTGTGCAACAATGGTCCCAGTGTGGCATGGAGGTGATTATTAAGACTCCCTGCTGTTGCCAGAATAAAAGCGTCCAGAGATGAGCTCAGGAAGATGCTGAAAAAAGAGGATAATAAGTAAAACTGCTCTGAAATATCCCTTAGAGTGAGTCATTTTTTGTCTTCGGTCCCAAAGATTGCAGTGATTAGAGAAACAGAGGAAGAATCTTAGATAAGTGTGAGGTTGGTAAGAAGATCTTCCTCTTCTGACTTTAGTGCAGGTCATTTAACTCTGCAGGCAACACAGGAAGTGTTTCTTTTGGTGTGTTAAATCATTCTAAAATGGAGAAACAAAATGGGATCACTCAGTTCTGCAGAAAATATTTGTTTATTTCTAGATTTGTCAGCAAATGATGTACATTTGGAAATCTGGAAAAGGGCTTTTCAAGTCTGCTTTTGGGGAAATATATTTTGTAACATTAATGACCAAAACAAAATGACCTGTACATCACTTTACAAATCACAATGAAATATTGAGACAATTTTCAACAATTGAGATGTCACAGGGAGTCACCCTGAGGTACCCGACCAATCAGCTGTGGGCGACGGGACTCGAGACTTCACTGTTCATTCAGTTTGCAAGCTGCAGTGTGCGACCCACAAAGCGTTGACACTAAAAGTGGGAAGACCCAGACTTTATAAAGCTGACTGAAGGAAATTGGTGTGTAGAAATCTGTGTGATGACAGACAGCTGGAAATCCCAATCTCCAGCACTGTTATTTTGTCGACAGACAGAAAAATCTGCCACCTTCTTTACTATTATTAACATACATTTGCATCCATTGGTTTAATCCAAGATTTCGTCATGCAGGCAACAAGTTCAGTGGAGACACCCAGACATTCCTCTCCAGGAACTGAAAAGAACTCGAGAATTCATTGGGAATCCTCAAGGTGTTTTCAGGGTGAAACATGGTTCCCTTTACAGAGAATTGACTGAAAATCTCCTCAGTTAGATGACCACCGTGTTACTATGTTCAAATACGACTTTTTTTTTTTTTTTACTTTTTTGCTTCCAGTAGCAGCTAGTTGTGCTGCAGTTCTAACACTAGCTACTGAGTCTTAATAAATTAGAATGTAATTTATTTTAGTTAGTGAATAAAAAAAAAAATCAAGCTTAAATACTATATATTCATCACACACAGATATATGTCTTAAGTGATTATTTCTGTTAGCTTGGATGATTCTAATTTACAGCCAAGAAAAACAAAATCCTATAATACAAGAAACCAAAAAAAAAAGAAGTTTTTTTTTAAACTAAAACTTTAAATTATGGCCTACCCAATCATTGGGAAGACGACAGACTTCACAGCTATTGGCATACTGCACAAAGAGGGTCAAATAACCATGATTGTACACTACTTTGTCTAGAATATATATTGAAAATGTACTGCTTTGGTTTTGCACTAAATGTCTGAGACAAACAAAAAACAGACATCTCCTCCTGAAGAACATAATACTGAAAAGTAATTTGGTGATGTGACGTTAATGTGTCCAACTGTCATGCAAACTCCCACGCACACAATGAGAGACAGGGAAAAAAAAGGCTCAGGGTCTGAGATCATGTTCACTTGTTTTATATTTCCCAGTCAATAGCAGAGGTAGATGATGGAGCATGACGTCACAGAGTTAGGCCATCCAATGCTGTTCCTGCTGGGAAGTCAGTGGTCCCAGAGTGACTGTTAATGCTGGGTTATATCAGACTGGATGATGTCATTGTAGAAGCACTGGGACCACAGGGACACAGATGACATAGTGATGCACTGGTACACCACCAACATGACAGATTTGAGGTTAATCGAAAAATATTTATCTTTTCTTCTTGGCATTTATTTTATTATGACTCTGTGTAGAGACAGAATTTTGTGCAACCCACTAAAATGTGTTTTACAATGGCTTGCAAAAATACTGAAACCTCATAAATGTTTTCTCATATTGTAACCGAGAACTGTAGTGTATTTTGTAGGGACATCATAAGGCAGACAAACACAAAGTAGTGCACAACTGTAAAGTGGATGATAAAAGATACATGGTAAAAAAAAAAGAAAATCTTCACAGTATTAAAAATCTGAAAAGTGTGAAGAGAATTTGTGTCTAGTCCTCTTTCGCTGTAACACTAAAAGAAGATCAACTAACTTTGAGCTTTCCTCTTGCTGTGGGGTATTTTCAGGGAAGTGGAATCTGGTTAAAGCTGATGGAAGATGCTGTAGATAATGGAAAGAGAAAACAAATGCAGGGTTGCTCCCTACTATTTGAGAAAGATAAAAAAGGTTTTCCTTCCAGGTGGACCGGAAAAAGGCAGTAAACACCAGACTGGAGCTGGAATACAATGGAATGCCTTTTTCTGTGAAAAAGTTAGAAAAAAAACAGTACATCCGCTAAAAACACTCATGAAATGTAATAGTTGTAATGTGATAAAACGGGAAAAAGCTAAAGCAGCATGAACGCCTTTGCTAAGGTACTGTATGTTATTTATGAAGCATTTTGGTAGCAAGCCATCAGCAGCTGAAGGCGTTGTGGGATGCTTAAATGAGTCAAAAAGAATGACAGTGAGTTGTGATCTATTTGTCAGGGACTTTAACAAGCTATGCATGTGCAGAATGAAGCTATTTTCATTCTTTATTTTTTATCAAGACAAACCAAATCAGTTTTGCTTATTTCTTTTGTATTCAACACAAAAAGCACAGTTTCACTAATAAATCATCTTTGGTGTGTTTCATTAAATTGTATTTCATAAAAAATAAAATAAAATAAAAAAAAAGCCCTGAAACAACCAAAAATAAATAAAACCTGAAAACAATTTCTTTCATCTTGTTCCTCAGAGAAAAAAACCCATCTCACTGTGAAGCAGAGGAAAATTCTGGATCTTGAAGAAAATGGGGCATGAAATTTCAATTAGACATGTCGAGATCCTGAGTAATTTGTATGTTTTCTCCTTCTTCCTCCAAACCCCATTTTTAACACTTGTTCATCTCTTGCAGATGAATGCTGAGGAATCCTTGACCATGAAGCACCCCGTTCTGCCTCTGGAATAACCCGTCTAAACAGTCTGATTGCAGAGCAGGAAAAACAGCCCAACTCTGAGCGTAGGACGAGCAAGTGCAGGTGAGGCAGCGATCGATTTGGTAGTCTGCAAATAAAATAAGAAATCAAGGGGGTTACGGGGATGTGGAGGGGGGCGAGAGTTGTGACAGCGCTCCCTGACAGGCCTTAGGAGGCTCCAACAGATCTGAGAGGGAATTTCCCAGAAAACAAACAAAAGGCATCATTAAAGCACCGACTTTGCGCACTTTCTCTCCTAAGTGGAATTTGCTTTTCTGCCTCCCTTTTAAATCCAGAAGAGGTTGCCTTTAAGATCTCGTTTGATGGAAAGCCAATTGTCCTTTCCTTCAGTCTCTGGCATGAGCTTTAACAAGAACTGCACTAACTTTCAGAGAAAATAGTCCAATTTAAGGTAGTTATTTCTTTGTATCGCCAGCCAAAGCTTTCTGGAGCATTCTCAACAAAGGCAGCATTTTATTGTGCTTTAAAAGGCGCTGGCAAAAGGGGTCAAACCAACCAGTGGAACGTTAATCATGAGATAATTTACTACTGATTCATTGAAGTTCTTAAACGAGGTCTTCTCAGTAACTCTAATGAGTAGAACAATAACAAACCACAGGTCAATTTGCACTCTTTGTTTTAAAACTGGCCCCAAGCTGCACAGCCTTCCCGCGTATCATTCTTGCCCTCCAATCAGGTCGGGAAAACAAGGGACTCAAAGCAGCGCAGGGAGAGCGTTCCGTTACCTTTAATAAGGCTTAAAAGCATGAAAAGCTCCACTCGCACCGAAGGCACACAGGCATGATTAACTGCGCCTGTCGTCAGGTGAAGTCTGTTTCAACCTTCAGCTCTCTTTGTTGTGATGTTTTGACGGTTTCCATGTGAGAAAGCAAAGAACTGCAGCTCCAAAATGTCAGCTTTTCACAAACTGAAAATGTCTTCCTGTTCTCTGGTTTAAACAAATGAATCCAAATATTTGGAGAGGAATGTGCTTTCAGAAGTTCCTCTTCTTTTTCCACATATCTTAATTTTTAAATGTGCTCAGATGGACGCTGTTAGAGAAATTATGTTTTACATTAGCAGTTTTACTAGTTTGTATTTCAATCTTAGGTTTAGTATTCACACCCCAGAGAAAAGTTGTTAAACTGTGTGGAAGTTAAACTTGCTTTTGTCCAAGACCTTGAAGCTGCAGCTGCCGCTTATCTTGGGAGGGCCTGTGTAGCCGTACTCCTTTCCATTCTCCCTTCACATTCCATTTCTACTGTGTTTTGTAATAAATGACCAATTCTGATGCTGAAGGTCAGAACGCATGGTAGACTCCTTGAGAAAGGGATCTGCTGTGTCTTCTCCTTTTGCAAAAGATCTGAGTGAAAACTAATGACTGTTTCTGTGGTTCTTCTTGTACAGGTTTTAAAATTCCTAACAGACACTGGAGCACATTGCAAAAAAACCAAGTAGGGGAATCTGTGCTTCGTAACATGTATACACTGTAGTTATTAAGAGACTGAGGTGATCAGTGACAATACTCAAGTAGGGTTATTGAACAATGCTTAATTAGAAACATGAAGTGCAGAATGTGTCAAGGAAAAATATCTCAGAGACCACTTGCAAGTTTTAATACAGTTTTAATTCATCTTACATTGATCATAAGTTGGAATCCAAAAGAATGTATTTTTCTTGTAAATTTCTCATTTCATAGCATCAAACAATATCTTACTTTGAATTTATCTGTATGCCTTCAGTCTTGAATTTCATTTTTTTTTGTCTTTTTACAAATTTAAGTATTTCTAACATCATTAAACATTCACTTTTTCATGTAAATTATTATTATTTTACACTTCTCCCAAACACTACATGGTTTCATTTGATTTCATTTGAATCAAATCATTTGATTCCCCTCTCTCACTGCGCATTTGGTTCATAAGTAATAAAGTAATAAGTAATAAAGACCGCTACACACAAGCAGTGTACAGAATACAGACCCTTGTGGCATATACAAACAATTGAAAGATGTTTTTTTTTGTGCACACTGAAGTTGTGTTTGTCTGGTGTTAAATTGAAATAAATCTGAGAAATTCTGCACCTGCAATATGTTGTTGCTTCATGCTTGTAAGGCCTTCCAAGGACACCTAATGTGATAACACATAAAACTTTGTCAAGCCAGGCATTACAATTGGGGCTGTGGGGATAAAACATTTTTCAAAAGACAGCATATTTTTATTTGTGAGAGCATTTGCAAGCATAAATAATGCCCCTTTCTTTTGAAGACTGAAGGGCTTGACAGCTTTGTTGTGCACAAAAAAGCAAGGACTTCTCGGCCCATACAAGGTGGAGCAATTTGGGCTAAACTGACCTGGTCGGGGTCACAAAATTACAAAAATGTGTGATTTGATGGCATTTTGTCATGTGAAATAGGACAGAAACCCACTGACATTTTACAATTTTATTTGCAGGTTTTTCTGACATCTTTTTAAATCTCCCACTGAAAATGTTTAAAAAGCAGTTTTACGGCAAAACAACCTATAAAAGACATAACGACAAGACTGAAGGGTTTTATCCGTTGAAATGTAAATGTAAAAAAAACGTAAAAATGTTGACACTGATTTTCACTCTAATTTTCTTTGTATATACCTTTTAAATTACGAAAGGCCACTTGCTGTAATTCAAGGTGTTCTTGAGCTTCACCCTCAAAAGTGGCACATAATTGCAATTTATTATGCATTAGTCAAATCAAGAGTCAGCCAGGACATTGCAGCTCTCCACATGAGGAGCCAACATTTATTCTCAAATTAAAAGGATGATTTTATAAGGAGGCACAGAGTGAGGAATAATAATGTTATAAACGCAGGTCAAACAAACAGTTGATAGGATGCTTAATTATTCAGCCATGGCAGTTTGCTGAGATAATGGCTTCTCAGACCTAATGAATTTAACTAAAGAGAAACGTGATGGCTCCTGTTTTGATTCTTCATCCGAGCTTTGATTTGGCTGGGAAGTGTTACCTCGGTGCATCTCCACATTTAATTGCTTCCAGCCAAAGAAATATTTGTACAAATTGCACCGTGAGGCTTTACAAGATGAATTAATCACCTGCCTCATCTATTATTTCTGTGTTTTTATGAGTAAGAACAGATCCAAAGAGGACAAAAAGGACCTGATCACTATTTATAACTAGCGTTAGCATGCCAGTTCAAGCACTTTTGTTGAAATGTATGAAAACTGGGTTAAAATCAATAAATATAAGGAACTTTTGAAACTTTTTGAAGGTTTTAAAACTCTGCCTTTGGTGTGTGTAGCTGATTTTGTTGAATCAAGTTGAAATTGGACGTAAGTTTTTATTTACGGTATATTTTAGCTACAAGAAAACATTTAAAGCATTTACTTGCAAAGAGAAGCATTAGAATAAATATTTGTTTTTCTTTTATGGAGAGACAGGAACGCTGTCACAAATTAAGGAAGTTATGAATCACAAAACATTTTTAATACTGGTCATAAATAAGAAATCGCTTTTTTTTTGTGGAAAAATTATCAAAAATTTGCATATTTAATTTTTTTGCATTCTGTTTTGCTTGTTGTTTTGTTGAAAGACATGTTCCTGGTAGCTGATTGTTCCAGTAGTACATTCATGACTCTGAGGACCAGCACACTGAGATATCTGTCATTAACCGGCACCTGAACCTGCTCAGCCCTTGAAAGAAACTATAACACTATTTTTTTTTCTTTTCATATAAGCCTTCACAGTATTTTATTAATCGAAGGCCTCCTTAAATTTTTCTGTCATTCAACCATCTGCTAAATGCTAAATTGTTAAATCAACAACAGAAACAGACAAATCAACATACCCTGCTTTGAAGGCGTAAAAAGTTCTCATGAATTCGTGATGAAGTACACAAATTGATGCTGCAGAAATATGTTTGGGTGACAATCAGAATAGAGAAGACGCAAACAAAAATCTATATCCATTACCGTCTCGGAATGGAACATCCAGTAGAAAAGGTAATCTCAGTCTTTTCAAGAGACACAGACACCAATCATATGTGCCTGTGTGTGATTACAGGGAGCTCAATTAATGTTGGCTCAGGGGACAGTTCAGTCACAGAGACAAACATTTCCCTGTCACTGCCTACGTGACCTGCAATCATTGGTCCATCTTAGCTCCACTGATTGAGTTCAACAGGTTTGGAATAGTGGATCTCAAACATACCTGCTTTAAATCACTTACAGCTGCAACAATGTAAAAAGTTTTTACTTCCTAACGGATTTCTTGTTTCAGCTCTTTTATCTCACCTATCAGTTTCATCAAGATCATTGAATGCATTTTAATTTCAGACGAAGTTTGTACTAAAGCATTCAGATGATGATGATTTTATTAATAAATGGGTAACTATCCGAACCAACCCAGTCCTAAGTGAAAAAGTATTTGTTTGACCACTGATTAAATCATGACCCAACTCTGACCTACCATATATCTTTGTTCAGATTCACAAGCCACAGCCAGGTTTGATCTAGAAAAAAAATATAACTCATTCAGGACCTATATGACAATGTGAAGTAGGGTAAAATATCTCAAAAAGCAACAAATCATGCATTCATCTTACAAAATGAAAGAGCAGATGAGAGGTAAATCCATCATCTACCAGCATGAAGCTCAAGAGCTCAAAGCCATTCCAAGGGGCTTTGAGCTGTTGGGAGAGTGGTGAACTGTGCAGCTATTTCTCTCCTCTCCTTTTTCTACATCTCCAGACAGCATGCCACATTACCAGTGCCAGTTGACATGACGGAACAATCATAGCATTTCAGCAAAAGAACATCATAGCAGCAGGCATGAGAACAGGGGAGTCAGTGTGATGGTACGGGCCTGCTTTATCAGGATCTGGTCGACTTAACACAACTGATGGGACCATGAGCTCTCTAGGTGAAAATCTAGAGACGACAGGACAATGTCCATCCATCGGTTTGAGACCTTGAACTCAATGCACTTGGACTACATCACAAGGATTCAAAGCAAAAACTAAAATAAAAGTCTGACCGTATTGTGATGCTGACATTCATTAAACAGGGAATTTGTGCTTACATGGAACAAGGAAGGTTTGAACAGCTTTAGTCCCCTAAGTAATAAAATTATTATTGTAAACCAGAATTTTTGTATTAGTGTAATCATATTGTCTGACATAAAAGTCCAATTAATTGACCTGAATGTTATAAGTCTGACAAAAAGCAAAAAGTTATTATTCTATAAGGGGTAAAATACATTTTCATAGCACTTTAATTCAGAATTTTAATGGGTAAGATGCTGAGATTTTGTATATACATATATGCGAGCGTGTGAGTGTGTGTGTGTGTGTAAAAATTATAAAGTTTCTCTGATTTGTACACCTCAAGCAGCTGTGTGTTGTCCTGTAACACTCATCCATGCTCTCATATGTATCCCCCATTCTCATGCAATGTTAAACATACTTGTGTTTTCACAGTAAAAAAAAACCAAAAAAAAAACAGGTCTTGTGAATTCAACCACACAAATTTTACTATCTGGAAATATCACATTAAAGACACCTCATTTAAAATGGAAGCATAATTGAATATGAGATTTTTAATGCAAGATCCCCCGGCATAGAGATATCAGAAGCATCCCACATTTCAAAGTGGCTCTAATATGATTTTCTGATAACACGGCTAATGCGGTGCGCTTAGGCTGATCAGAATTGGCCAAGGGTAAATCTTCCCATGCCGTTGGGAAGATTTACCTCCCAACGGCATGCTTACACTAAAGAGGCAGACAAAATGCTCCAGTTGCTTTGATTTGTTGGGACTGAAACTGAGACTGCATAGTGAAAAACTGTCAGTGAAAAGGAGACAAAGCAATTGAAATGCTGTCTAGTTTTAATAAAAACAAATCCCACTTTGCATCCCACTTTTTGTCTTAAGTTAGTCAGCACCTTGATTTAAAAAGCAGAAAAGCAGCAAAAGGTTCTATTTAATTCTGTGCTGAGCTAATTCCTGATTTGAATAAGAACCGTTTCCCTGTAATACAGCAGCTGAGTCTTTGTTGCCATTGGTAACCTCTTTTAGCACAACCACTTGCAGGCCAATTAAGTGAATGTTAATTCCTAATGCTCATATTTTAAGCCGTGCCTGCTGAAATGTAATTTAGAGCACGTTGCCGGTACTTGGTGCAGCCTTCTGCCCTCCCGGCAGGAGAAGGCAGGCGTTTTTCAGCAAATCAAAATCAATAGCTATCCAAAGGAGGTGAATCTCACAACATTAATCTCCTGGATCCACCGGTGACTCTCATTGTCATTAATCAATGCTTTAAAGCTTAGAAATTTGGCAATTAATCTTTAATTCTCTAATGGAGAACACACACACAATCGGGCAAACAGTGAGAGTGGGTTACGCCGGCTCTGAGCTTATTCAATACCAGTCTAATGAGGTCTATTATGAGTCAGATCTGGTCCTTTTTGAAGCAGCTGAGTGTGCAGGAAGAGGGCCTGTGAAGTGGAGGGTGCAAGTCATTATGCTCTGTATTTTGTAAAACGCACAATTGTAAGAGGGAATATGACTTCAATGAGAACTGAAGCCGATGGAGATAATCTGTTCCTGCCAAAAAAAAAAAAAAAAAGAAGAAGGAAAACAGGCACCCAAGCTTAAAGGCCATCACATGTCCAATGGCATTTCATGAACTCCAGATGAACTTCAGTACAGTCTTTTAAATATTCTCCCCTTTTTGTATGCATGCGAATGTAATTTAATGATTCTTTCGCCTGCTTAAGTCGATAAATAATCTATTGTGGCTCACTCTGCATCTGTGTGAGTTTTTATCAGACAGGTGGATCCAGAGTAGCACCTGCTGAGCAAAGGTCTGAACAGAAAAAAACAGAGGAGAGGGGGAGAAATCAGTCAAGCCTGTCGCATTGACCTACTTGACAGTGCTGAGCTGAACAGTGAGAGCTTCAGCAGTCAAAGTCTTTCTCCTCTTGCCTCCCTTTGCTTCAATCCATCTAGTATTTTGAATATACCAATTGTTACTATGGCATTTGGACAAAGATGGCGCTTAAGAATACATGCTCTTATTTTGTTCATTAGGAAATGAAATTAGAAATATTAATTTTGTAAGATAAACTTCAGACAATATAAGCCAAGACAGCAAAAATACTTTAGCGGACCGTTAAAAGGCAGCAGTGTTGGACTTTCTCCAGTTCTCTGACCACTAAGAGTATTAAGCAGAGATGTGGTAAAGAAGAGCAGTGAAGAGTCACATCTCAGGTGTAGGAATTTCTATTAAATGGGTTAAACTAATTCAGCACTTGACCACTTAATGCGCTTCACACAGATTATTCTCCTATTTGTACTCACAAACACAAACATATTAATATATTAATATTAAGACAAGTAGACAACTTGGGTTAAGTGCCCATTGAGCCCATAAGCTGCCACTGCTTCTGCTAATTGTTCTCACTTGTTCTCCATATCACACATTAAGCTCTGGTTTCTTTATTTAATTGCTGGATTCATTGGAGAGGAACAATTTTGCGATTGATCAAACCAAAACCATTTAATTTATATTTTTCAAAAATTTTGTTTTAATGGTTGACTACAAGAACAACAAAATAGCTTATGCAGACTGAAATTAGATGCAATGGTTCACTCCACCTTTAGTTTTGTAGTTAAAGAACGGCAGAGTCAATAGTGGTAAATTTTTATTGTTGCTTATTAGGAGCTTTGGTTTGAATTTCCCCTGAGTATGACTGCTTAATAGACCTACGAAGCAATGTACTTCTCAAGCCTTGAATGTTTATCTATATACTGACAGTAAACTTCAGAGGTGTTTGCATATGTGATTGAAGTTCCCCAGCAAAATTAAATTTCTAGAGTTATTCCTTTCCAGGTATCAGGCGAATATACAAAAATAAAAAAAAAATGGACAAAATCACTTTTCCACACACCATGTAAAGCAGGAAGCCAATCCTCACATTGTTCGCTTAAAACTTTACATTTCACTCGTTTTATTCTCTGTCGTGGCAGCTACTGCCGACATGGGGGAACAGTTTAAAATCAAACTGGCAGGAGTCGACAGCTCCGGCGTTTAGGGAGAGGAAGAGAGACAGAAAGAGGGTGAGAGGAGGAGAGCGTGGAGGAAGAAATGTGGAGGCACAACAGGTATTTCTGTCAAACTCCAGGGGTCTACCTCGTTGATCCCTGCCTCTCATTAGAAAAGAAGGATGACACACAAGCATTTTGGGTAGAAGAGGGAGGATTCTGGGAATGGGAAAGAGAGGGAGGAAAGTTATAAGAGAGGAGGAAGGAGGAGAAGAAGAAGAAGGGCAAAGTGGGTTCCAAAAAGCCCTCTCTTTGATAGCGTTTGATATAGCTCAGATATGCTAAAACAAAGCTTCAGAGCAGGGTTGTAAATGGAAGCTGCGGCATGACAGGCTGCAGGGTGAATTCCCCTGACCCGCTGAGTTACCACAGCAGGACCGTTTCTGGAAAAAATATTAAGTGAAGTGCAAGCTTGGGGAAGCATCGCCCCCACAACCAAAAGAAAAAAAAAAGGAAATGCATGAACAGAAGGAGTAAAAAGAAATCCACCACCTCCACTAATACCACGGAATTATAGCGAAAGTGGGAGTTTGCAAGTCTCACCTTACAGAACTCACTTTTCTGCAGGGTTAGGGGCGCGGAGGTGTCCCGCCAAGAGGAACACAGTCACAGACTATGTCCTGAAGGACCAAAAGCCCACCAGCTGTCATGAAGGCGCTATCATCAGGAGCAGAGACGGTCCGAGAAGCTGTCAAACACCAGGTAATGTACCAAAGACCCTGCTGTCTCGAACAACACAGCGTTATGCTCCAGCGAGCATTCAAGGACCACAATGTCACAGTGTGCACACAGAGGAGCTCCGTGAAGTGCAAAAATAGAAAAACTTGACACACACCCAGAAAAAACAAAATGGCCTCCTGTCAAGGTGGGGTCAGCAGGAAGTGACTGCAGCCTTTTTGTTGCACCACAAAAAATCAAGCAGAAAGCTCTGTGGTGTGACATTCCATTTGACGATGTAGGAGAAGGTGCTGGGTTCACATCCCACTCAGGATCTTGCAGTTATGACAAAGAAACACAGCCTATTCATAGTCAGATTACAGCAGAGTGGACATCACGGGAGTCAGTGAGTGAGCTACAGTGGTTTGTGTTTGAACAGCAAGGTGTTTTCACACCAGAGGTTGGGCTAGACTTTTTCATTCCATCTCATCTAGACTGACGGGGTAGGAAAATTCCCATCAATCTATTTTTACCCATCAATTTTTAAAATAATAATAGTGGCATATTCAAAAATATTTTATTGAATATTCAGTCCAAAAAAGCTGAAGAGCCATATTGTCCCATCACACATCAAGCAGTAGAATACGTGAAGCTGTCCTGCTGTGGCCTGAAAGCACATAGTCTCACAACTTCCTATTTTATAGCACAATCAAGAAATGTTGCTTTGAGTTGTTCTAAAAATGCTGAATATATCAAAACTAACTTAAGAAATTTGATGCCTTAAAATTGGGCTTTTACCTCTTTGAGAAGCTCCTGCTCCTTCCGACACGCCGCCTTCAGTCCACCATCACAACAGCGTTTCTCCATTAAGCCGTTTGCAACCATTCTTAAAAGCGTTGCACTGAGATGTAGATTGTATGCTTAACGTCGGCAGGTGTGCAGTTTCAACAGGTGTTTGCTAACTCCTGCTGCCACTAGTCTGAAGGAGCAGAATGGGAAAGGCACGGGGAAGGGACGCTCTGTGAGGCTGAAGCTCAGTTGGAGGCTGAATCTTCAAGGAGAAGCTATGTGGAAATAGGCGGCGCTTTGTCAGAGAAAGTATTTAGCTACCAGGAAATTCAAGGACTTTTCAAATACACATGAAAGAATGAAAACAACATTCCAGGAATGTTTTTAATGAGGGAACACCATTGTAACATTATGTAAACAGCAAAAAAGTCAACTTTGCATAACCTTTTCTCCCCTTTAAGTAAGACACAATGGGATGCACTCAACTCCAAAAAGTTAAACTTTTTTTTTCTCCAGTACACAGAATTTTTTTTCTTCTTCAAAACTTCCTGGGGACTATATGGATGTTTTTCACAAAAGGTGAGACAGAACTATGTGTTCTTTTTAGTCAGCAGTGATTTTGTACTTGAAACTCTCTCGGTCCCATTTTTGCCAAGTTTCTTACTTATTGTCAAACCATGAACACTGACCTTAGCTGATGCAAGTGAGGCCTCTATTAAGGCCTCACTTAATAGAGTGTGCCAGGTCTTTTTGTCAATGCTTGGAGTAATTTTGGTAGGTTGGCCACGCCTGGGATGGTTAACCTGTGTTCCATGTTTTCTTCATTTTTGAATAAATGCTCTTAACGTCCTTTGGAGTCCAAAATCCAAGAAATGGCTTCTGAATTTTTATTTTATTTTTATGTTTTTAGATCACTCCATGCTGTATTGCTTTTTAAACTCTGCAACAGCATCTAATTTTCTTAAATTAGTTCTGTCTGACCTTGATTCAAGCACTAATCAGATGAATGAAACTGAACTAAAAATCAAAGGTAATCACAGTTAGCTAATGATTTAAGAGGGGGATTACTTTTCCACCTATTTCAAACTGGAGCTTATTTTCTCTTACTTCTTCCAGAAATATTTGTGTGACGTTAAATAACTTTGACCTTGTAGATTTAGGTATGACAAAAAATAAATAAAAACAAGAAGAAATCTGTGAAGGGGATAAAAACATTGTCCTACTCTGACCGCTATAGGCCAAAGTTCTGGACGTGCTCTACTTTGGTCGTGACGTCCCTGTCAAACTCACTCTAATTTTCACATTTCTCTATTTCTCCTGCTTGTATTGCATCATCCTACAGAAGATTCATTTAAATGCATGGTGCAAAAGAACTTCCCCCCCCCCAACTACTTTTACTAAAATCTGACCTGCAAAATACTTTTAATTGCTGATCATTGGAGTTCAGCTACGTGACATGTATTGAAAGCTCATATGACGCTGATGGCATAAGCCGAGGAATAGCAGGAGTGTGCCCACCATGTGAGATGTCTCCATTTCACTGTACGTACTGCTAGAGCAGGAGACACACTGCCTAGGGGAAATAAAGGCAAACGTGGTGGTGATGGTGGTGTTCAAGAGGAGGGGGTGGGGGTTCTTGACAACCCATAAAATTTTTAATCCTTCCACACCCCACTTTTTTAGTGCCAAACTCAATTATTGATGCATGTATGATCTGTCCACAAAGCTGCAAGCCTGTAAGAGGCATATTTTGCTACTGTTTATCACACTGCGTCTTGTTAAATATCTAAATGAACAAGAGAGTAGCAACACCCACGTACTATTGGAAGCAATAACATTTGAATGTCAGAAAATAATTCTTGCAGTAATATTTTCTAATATTAGAGGGATTGCAAAGGCCAAGCATGGCCATGGGGAAAAAGGAAATGACTTTGCCCATGACAGTTCATAATTCCATCTTCAATATCTTTTCCTTTAAAAGTTTAAGGTCGCTCTTGATGTACTTGGCATATCTCATATATGTCTTTTAAAATGAAGTCCTCCTCTACATTTTCCTTTGTCATTCAGCATTATGGCAGCTGACAGCTGAAGTGAAGTCTCCTTTATTATTTGCCAGCCGCTCTTACACCCCTGCATAATCACTCTGAATGCACCATAATTACAGCTCCCCCTGAAAAGGGTATCGGACTTGCAGCTTTATTGAGAATGATGAACCGATGAGCGTCGACTTAAACAGCGGGGCCTCGGCTCCTGGCTCGACCTGCTTTGGGGGAAAAATGGATTTTGAATTATCTATGGATGGTATCCCTACTCTCAGGCTGCAGGTCTCAGTGGAAGTCAATATCAGTCCTTGTCACACCAAGTAAAACAACTTCAATTCAAACCAGAGCAAACAAAGAAACTCCCACTGCACTGGTAAAATACAAAGCCGAAAACTCCAGCTTCACCTTAAACACCGTCTCCTTACTCTGCAACAATAGAAACATCCATCCTTTGTCTTCCTTTTATCCGAGATCAAGTCTCAGGGGAAATGGGTCCAGGAGCAAAACCAAGATATCCCACTCCCCAGTGACACTCTCCAGAACATTCTGGCTGATCCTAAGTTTTTTTTTTCAGGTGAGAATATATGATCATAGGAAATATTATTTGGGGTTTGTATTACGTCTTTCCTTAGTTGCTAGATCTGCCTGAGTCTCATCCCGGTAGGATATTCCAAGAAAACCTCCTACTAGGCGTCTTGACCAGATACCTGAACAACCTCAGCTGACTCAGTGGTTGATGGTATGTCTCTATGGATGAGCCTAGTTATCCTTTGGAGGTTTCCAGAATCTTGTTGTTTTTGTCATGATACATTTCATGATGACCCTTATAGGCCAGAACCTAAAAGGGTAGAAAAACTCACAATCAACAAAACCACATGATACTTGAACTGCTTCTCTTGAGACTGACTTCCAACACAGAGGATCAACCTGCCTTTTTCAGTTGAGAATGGTGGTTTTAGGCTTAGAAGAATTGGAGAAAAACGTATTAATTTTTTTTTTTTTTATTTTACATTACCGTACATAATTCTTTATAGTACATTCCTGTAATCACCATCTATATGGCAGTTGTTGCTGCGACTCAGACTGCAAACAGAGAGGCTTTGTTCTTGCTGGCCTCCTGTCAGTGGGTATGCCACTGTAATGTATGGCATCCCACCCACGCATAGCAAGCTCATGTCAGAGCTCAACGTTTTCCACATTTTTCTGACTACTTTGGCTGGCCATTTTGAAGCCATTAGTTAAGAAACCTGCCCATGAATTTCCTTTGTCTCTGCAGTATTTATGACCTTGTTTTTATGTTCCCATCAAGCCATTCACCTCTGGATTTACACTCTGAATCAAATGATAAATGATTGACTCATTCCGAGACAAAATGTGTGTATTCATAAAAAACAGTGGGGATCAGTAACAGAAATCATCCGGCTGAGGAGAAACAACTAAAAAAGGAAGGCTCAGACACGAATGCCCTTAGGATGAGTGATCTTTCACTGAATGCTGACTCTTGCCAATTACAAACCGCCCACATCCCACTTGTTGTTAAGAGTAATTAGTCAGGGCCTGCCCGTTTTCCGGGAAGGTCTTGGGAGATGAGAGAAATGTGCTATAGGTCAGTCAGCTCAGTAGAGGGTTCAGTGCTTTGAGAGCCCCACTCCATTCAGCTCCTCTCTTGGAAATGTGTGGGCTGCACTGAAGTGGAGTAATAGAGTGAAGGTGCAGCACGCTCAACGCCCTCGAGGTCAGCCATGATCATCATCAGACAAGAACCATAAAGGATAAAAACAAACACGCCCGATCACCGTGAGGGCTTTTATTCCGTTTATTTGCTGCAGTCTACATAAAAGAGATGACGAGTTTGATATGTCAGAGGGTTAGTAGAAAATGATCTACCTTGACATGTAAAATACGTTTCGCTCGCCTGATATCTGCTGTTGCTGTAAATATGATAACTGTGGAACAATGAGCTGATGTTGAATATATATATATTTTAGAGGTAATTTTTTATTTAAGTAATTTATAAGACCAGTACATGAAGGTGGAGGTAAGGGGTTGGTGGCGTGGTTAACAATGTAGAATACAGAATTTGGGGATTGAACGCCTGCCTTTTCAAAACACAATCCCACCCACAGCACAAAAAAAAAAAAATAAAAAAAAAAAAATCAAAAGATTCCTATCATAGCAAACAGGGAAAGGAGAACACCATTCAGAGCAAAAGTTTGTAGACTCTTTATTCAGCTTTTGTGTTTTTGGAGAGTTTTTGTGAGTCATTACAATGAGTCATTATGTGTTCATTATCTTGATTAGATTTTCAAACAACCTTTCTAGATCTTTTGCTTGTAAAGCTCACAGAAAAAGCTGAAATGTGTTTCTTCACAGGAAATAAAATTTGGATTTTTAAACAATATTCAGAGCTTTCATTGTGGTGTTGAATTATTTCCATATCAAAACAAAGTAGAAGAGACGAGTGTAATGACAATAAGACTGAAATCAAAAAAGAAACATTTTCTTATTCAATTGCAAGACATTAGCTAGATGACCTGAATTCTATCCAAGTTTAATCAGATTAAACTTAAGTTGAACTATTTCAACTTAATAGTTCAGAACTTGACAGAAGTCATAGTTTGAGGAATCCAATAAAACAATATAATCTGCTGAAAAACCCACACTTTAAAAAACAGGCAATGCATTAACACCATGAATGTCCTACAATCCTGTCAATGGTCACTACAAACAGGACTGGTCATTGTAGTGGGAACACAAGTCTAAGTTATTCCCAGAGCTGAGCAGTATAGACAGAACTGTTCAATAAGATCACTGTTACTTAGCTGCACAGTTACAACCTAACCCTTTGGAGTTAGCTCAACATCCCTCACACATGCACATACAAAACAACACTCAAACTCTGAACTTATCAAGGTGAGTCTCTTATGATAAACCTCATCATTGCTTGGATGGGCATCATAGTCCCCATAAGCAATAAGGGAATCGCCAGATGAAAGAAGGACAACAAATCTGAGCTGCTGTTCAGTGCATAGCAAACTCAGAACACATAAACCCTGCCGGAGTATTGCCAGGCTCCCATATCAACCTGGAACTTTCTCCCTGAACGATGTCACAAAAGGACAGGGGTATACTCTGAAGTAGGATAAGGTTCTGTCTTTTTCCAGGAGTGCCACAGCTGAGTGTGAACTAACAATTTTTGGTTGATATCCCTTGACATCAGACACCAGCTTTAGCTCATGTGCCATAGGTGAGGTGAAACTGTCCCTAGAACCAGATTTTGCCACAAGAAATGGGCACATTTAGTCCCCCTTACCTGGAACACCACAAAAGGTCTGCTTCCAGGAGTGTGTCCCAGTTTCTTTTTTTCCTCACTTTTGCTTCAGTTTGACCTGTCTCCAAAGGTTAATTTGCCATTGGAGACACCATATTTGACCCAATTGAAGTCCAAGACCACACAGACACTAGGATCATGAGGTATTTGTACCCCTGAATCATGTAAAGACGGGAATTCGACAAATTCTACAGATTCTACAGATTAGTACTGAAGCAATCAAAATACAGCAAATATTGATAAAGATAATGAGATATTTCTGGAATATTTGGATATACTGACAAAGAAACAAATTTTACTCACATTTACGTCCTAAGTACAACCACGAAAACAAACAAACAAAAAAAAATAAGATATATAAATATTATTCCAAAATAGAGAGTGTGTTACACCAACACTCATTTCAGAGGAAGCAGCTGTAACAAAAGTAGTGTCAGTTGGCTGTGACCTGCTGTCATCACATGATAAATACCTGCCGGTGGTTGTGGTCGGCCCAAACATAACAAGTACTTTGGGACACTGTTGAGAGCTTTGCTTCGGCCTGCTGCGAGGCGCTGACTTCCACTGTTTGTCCCTGTTGACCTGTCTATTCAACATACTTACTCCATTTAAACACGGCAGATGGTGCAGGTCACCCGTGTGCAAAGCAGGTCATTAAAACCAAATCTCAAGGAGCCACAAGAACCATCTCAAATCCTTAGGGTGTTATTGGGCAGGCCAGATAAATGCCCAGTCTTCAAATGTTTCTTTTCAGTGCTTTTTGTGATGTTTGAGCTTCTGCTGTACTTGCTTGTGGCCTGCGTGTGGAAGAGGAATGCATTAGCAACATTGTGAGCAATTTCTAGTCACCCATCAAAATGTGGCTGTCTGGTAGTTGTTGTTTAATTGGCGCTGAAATGTTGTTTTCTGGCTTGACAAGTTACAAAGAACAACCAGGGGGAGATGCTATTTGTTTTTTAAGAAACCACATTTGATTGCTTTTATAACTTCATAAGTTTATCTGTTTTATGGAAATGTTTCACAAACTATGGTTGGGGATTTATTTTACAAATGACCACATATTTTGGTTTTCCATGTTTGCTTTTGGGAACAACTAGATCCAAGGGTATAGACAAGGATACCATTTGCTTTGAACACTTTGGTTCCACAGGGACCAGATGTATCTGTAACTGAGACAGCAATTCCTTAAAGAGTACCAAGTATGCTTTCTTCTTCATTATTATTTTGACAAAACAAAGTGCTTCTGCTTCTTCAGTGCCTATTAATGACTGTGGACAATCCCTTCTCACCCACCCACCCCTCTTGACACAAGATTCAAGATAGCGTATGTTGTGTCAAAATCAAAATTCAGACTCCCAGTCGTCCCGTCTCTCTCATCTCAGCTGGTGGACTTTTTATCTCTTCCTGCATCCCAATATCTCTCTATCCTCCTCTCTCTGTCACCCCCTTACTTTATCAAGGCAGTGAGACCCCCTGGGAGGCTCTGATCTCCAGTGCACATCCTGAAGAATTAATGACTTCTAATGTACCAGTTAATGCAGAGAAGGCGGAACATCCATCATAACTGACAATTTAATGGTGCTTTCATAGATGGGCCACTCACATCTCTCCCATTCTCCTTCAACATTTCCCCCCCTCTTCCTCTTACTTGCTAACACATGCTTTTAGGTATATAGCAAATGCACAAGGCAGACTCTTGCTGACTTTATGCTAAACGATTCTAAAATGCCCACTCGAAAAGAGAGCATGCTTTGAATGCAAACAGTTGACCTTTCTGTGGTAAGTTCGAACGCAGACAAAGCAGGAACACGGTAAAGAGTTTTGGGCACTCGAGTTCCCTTTTTTATTTAGAGTTTTTCACATGCTACGACCACAAACTTCAATCTTGTTTGGGAGGAGAGGGATGGAGGTTATTTGTAGCTGTAGACACTCAAGGCTTATGTGAGAGAATTTGTTGACAGGACAGCTGCACTCCATAAAAAGAACCTAGATAGGAGACCGGCAAAAAGGTAATAACAAATCCCCTTCACAGTTTCCTATATAGGCAACCCCAGCAAACGTGGAAGAAAGAATCTCTGGTTAATTAAGACCAAAATAAAACTTTTTGGCATCAATAGAGATACTTTCTTTGGAGGAAAACAACTTGAATAAACCACCCAGAGGATGAAAAGTTGTGCTGCCATCATCATGCTAACCCTAAACATTCAACTAGAGATGCTTTGAAGTGGTTAAGGTCAAAACCAACAGATGTGTGATAATGGTCCAGTGAAAGTCCAGATCTAAATCCAATTGATAATCTGAGACAAGACATGAACACTGCTATACACCAATACTCTTCATCCAATCTGATTGAGCTATAGAAGTTTTGCAAAAAAGAATGTGTAAAAACTTCAACTTAAGTTACATGTGCAAAGATGGCAGAAAAACCTAAAGATCCGTATCTTCAATTGCAGCAACTGCTCACAAACATTTTGTAAAAAAATTGAAAGCGCTTCCATGTGTTATGAAACAATAATAATAAAAAAAAAAAAAACTCCCAGAGAAACTAATTAGTGAGGAAGAACTGGCTTTTAAAGTTTGATTTCGAACTGAAAACTAGGTTAAACATAGTCTGGGTACTCGGCACCTTTTTTAGAGCTTATATTCTGCTGAGAACGAAAATGTCAAAAAGCATTTCTTCCATTTGCAATTTGAACAACATCATAAAAGAGACTCTGAAGTGTCTTTTTGCACTAGAAGCCCAAAATTTGACCCATAGTACTTCAACATTTGGCTATACTTAAGATTTTATAAGATCATATAAAAACGTAAACATGGTGAGTACACCAAGCTTATTGAGGAGAGGAAATATTCACCAAGATGCTCTATAAAATGATCAAAAGTCAATAAAATGCTTGGTTGTTTATTAAAAGTTATACATGGAGTGTCATCAGAGTGCACACACACAGCAGTCTGGATGTGAGACTCAAAGCACTTCCTCTTGCCTGAAGCATCAGAAGGCAAATAACATTACCACGCAAAACTGGAATCATCACATTTCACTGAAACTGGTGCTTACAACTAAGTTTAGACCCTAAATCTAAAAACTTCAGAGAAACCTCCATATGTTGTCACAAGCTCAACTGGTTGATGCAATGATTAACAAAATCATGAATTTAGATAACTGATTAAATTCCCACTTCCCTTTTAATTCAGAGTTTACTTTTTTATTATTATTGTTTTTTATCAGTAACTATAAAGTGGCTCTGAACCAAGAATCTTTTATTTGCTTTTTTAATACTTTTCCTATTCCCTCACCAGGTGTCTTGCTTTTTTAGACTTGGAAGTTTGCTAAATATAAATGCTACTTTGCATTCTTACGTCTTATCAACCTTTAACATTTTAATGTTCTTTATGCTCTATAAAAATAATCCTCAATAGATATGCAAGGTTAAGTCAACGTCTAAGGTTTGAAAGGGTAGCTAATTTCTTGCTGCCTTAGCTCTACAGTCTTGTAGCTAATTCTTGGACATACAAAAAGAAATACGATTCATATGTAGTGCAGGCTAATTTGGTATTATTTGCTTTATAAGTGCAGCAATCTCATCCTTCAGCATCCTCATTAAACAGGTAAGGCACCTTACCATCAAGCTGCTCTAATTCAGATAATTGTCAGTGAACAGAGAAAAGCTTGGCTGCAAAGCCTCTTTGACTTGATGTAGAAGCCCAGTATTTCTGGGAACAGATTGCACAGGCAGCTAATGTCCCTTTCAACATGTCTAAAATTATGTTCAGTGAACTGTCCAATCAATGGGATTGTCCAGTGATGGGAGACCAGGCCACCTTCCAGACAAGTGGCTTTGTGGTTCATAATGGGAAGCTAAATTCATTGCAGCTGGACCGAGTCTACAGGAGGATGACGAAAACAGATAGCTTTCACTTTGCTATTTTCTGACGGAACAAACAGAATTTAAGTGTTGGAGAAAAGGAAAAGAGCATTACACAGAGGTAGTGTACTCAACCTGCTGCCCTGAAAAAGTTAGAAGATATCACAAAAATGGCAAAAGTGCAAAAGATACAGATCTAAAACACAAAAAAATAGCAATACCTCTTTTTTGGCTCTATGAAAAAATAAATGAGGACTATTCACATGACTTATGACAAATGAGAATAAATTTGAATGTTCGCAAAGATTAAGGTTGAAACTAATGATTTAAATCAGCAGTATGTAACTTTAATATGTGTGTGTCTTTTACCTATTTGTTAAAACTATAGTGACAGTATGTGAAGAAATTCAGCTTCTCTACCTCCTGTCATCTGAACAATTACACAGTCAGAAACAACCAATCAGAGCCAGAAGCAGTCTTAGCACTATCAATCACCCATGTTCAATCACCCTGGTTCACAGCTGGTTCACCACAACAGAGCCTGCCATGACTGCTCAGGCTAGTTAGCATAGCCATCAATGACGGCGGATAAACAGTTTTCCTGGAAAGGCAAAACATTTCAGAAAACTGTTTTTTCTCTGTCTTTAGCTCACAACATTGATAGACAGCGCAAAGATCCTCCTCCTGGCTCTGATTGGTTGTTTATGACTGGGAGTGATGAATTTCTTCAGTTAGCTATATCAGCACTGGGAGGAGGTGCAGGAGCTTGATATTTTCACAGAATATCTGTTATACTGTCAAAACATGGTGAAATTTATAACAATTATGTAACAAACATATTGTTTTTGTAAAAGTTGCATACTGAGGCTTTAAGACATATGCCAAAGAATAAAAGTATCCCATCTGAGGAGCAAACTTGATTCTAAAGTTCTAAAACATGTTTGCAAATTTTCAGTCCAACTAGCAGGCACAAAGAATCTGATCTATAAATATTATTGAAGCAAATCCTTATTGGTAACTTGCTACATTGCCTTACCTTGTTCTTGTAAGCAATGGTTTGATGTAAACACTGCAATCTTAAAAGCCATTTTTCAGCAAAAATAAAAACCCAGTATCATTACATTTGTGTAAAAAACAAAACAAATGCTTTGTGTTCCATTTATACGTGAAAGCAAACACTGAAAAGATGTTTACATAAAGACAACTAATAATGGCTGCTTTTTTGAATCTGTTAGCCTACTTCATGTCAGGTTTGTTAAAGGGATTTTTTACATTTACTTTTTCTTTTGACTTCGTAAACAAAAAACTCAAGATATTAATCACAGTGCTAGACTTAGACTCGTTACAGTTGCACTGTAACAAATCATCCTGTTAACATTTTCCTGCTGAAATATTCGCTGTACCCTTTTGCATGGTGTTTCTGATGACAATGGTGTGTAAACAATGTCTCTGCTGAATTGCTTTGTACTGTTCATCCAAATTGCATTTAAATTTTTGTGAAATTGTTTGTTTTGAAAATCCACGGATGTAAAATAAGAACCTGAACGAGGTGCGGATTCATAGTGTTTGCTATCTATATTCCTTAGAAGTCTTTGGATTTTTTCATCCAGGAAGGAACTACACTGAGTTATCAGTCATACTCATATGTCTCAGAGGACAACCAGATGCCCAGTCAGTCAGCAATAAGTTACACAAAAAACCCCCCAAAACAAAACAAAACAAAACAAAACAAAAGAAACACAAGAAAGATAGACAAGCCAGACATTGTAGGTGACCAGTTGTGAACTTGACGTGTGAGGCCCTGTAGGCAATTTATTCTGATGCAACATGTGGTATGTATCTTCCAAGGCTGATGTAACTTCAGCAAAGAAAGATTTTCAAAATAACTCTACCTAATATTATTGATTCATATACGGTATGGGAAATTGATAAATAAATACAATTAAAGCAAAAGCTGGAAATGTAGAAACAAATAATTGATTCATTGGGGAGTTTTTTTTTTTGTTTTGTTTTTTTACAACACAATGAAAATAAAAATAACTTGGCAAAAAAAATAATGCATCCAGTTTAGTTGGCTCTCTGGGTTTAGGTGAACACGTATGAAACCAACTGGGACATCTCCTCACAAAAACATGCATGCAGCCTGAAAAGTAAATTTGTATACAACCCCAACCAGCCACCAGATTGTTTACTGGTGCCTGGTGAAGCTCAGCTACTTTATAAATAAATGCGATAAAGAAAATAGGTAGGCAAAAAAAATCTGCACAGTCAAAATCTACCCTAAAAAAGTCATTTTCTGTTGGCATACTACACCATAAAGTACAACCGTTTTGATTTTAACTGACTTTCACATCTCAGTCATTGCCTTCCCGTACATACACAATTCGATTCTCATCTCTCTTCACTGCTCTGTCTAGGCTTTCACACATTGAAGTGGATTTGTCCAGTAGAATTTCAAGGCTGTTCCAAGGTTATTTGCTTTGGGCTTAGCAGGAATGCCATTGTTGACATGGCTAACTATTGTTTTAAAACCCTTCTGCCTTTATGTGAGTGATGGGTGTATTCTATTTTACTTTTTATTCTAAAAATCAAATATTTGGGTGTATTCTATTTTACTTTTTATTCTAAAAAGCAAATAATTTTTTTTAATTTAATTATTCTAACTAAATTAAAAGTTAGAGAAACTTTTTATTTCCAAAAGTTTCTTTAACTGGAAACACTTTTTATGTTTTCAATTCTCTGCTTGTATCACGAAAGAAGACGGCTGTTGATGATGCACTTCCTCTGCTACTTACTATGTAATAACCATCAGTTTCTGGGTAAATAATCCAGTGCAAACATAACAAGCATGGCATTTTGCATGGTGGTAGAATTTCACTTTGGAGCACCTAATCTGAATTTACACAATATGCCATGAGAGTTATCTGCTGGAGCTTGGTTAATAAAAACTTTTAACACAATATCAGTTCAGAAATACTAAGCTATCCCTTTAATTGTGACTGATACTTCTTTTGTTGTAGAAGGACTCCATCTTTTACAAGGTTAATCAGGTCAGAAGTAGAAGACAAACGTGTAAGTGCTGACCAGACACTTGAGTGGCTGAAAAAATCTTGGTCATTATTCATCAGCAAGCATATCGTATTGCAGACTATTGAATATGCAGTGACAGGGCTTGCAACTTAGCCATGCATTAAATAGGAAACATTATAGCTGCTTTTCCGATATTTATTTTAGTCCCAATTGCTCTGGATTCCACTGTTAGGGGTAAAGGGCCTCTACTTCTTTTACTTCTAACCAGATTCCGCTGGAATATCAAGTTGTTTTCCTTCCATTTTTAAACAGCAGCCGAAAATAATATGATGCCCCTGTGCTTGGCACAAAGAAGATAATAAAAAGGAAGCAGACATTTGTGTGTTTTTGTCCCCATTTTACTTGCAAAGCAGCAATCTGAAGTCAAATAGCCGTCGGTAACCAGCGGCTGATGTTTAGCACAACCTCATTTAATTCCCTTATTTTTTTTCCCCTCAGTGAGCTCTCTGCTTCAGAAATCACAGGAAATTGATTCCATTATCTGGATCACTTTTCCTCTGTGCTCAGCACCTGCATATGAAACGCTACGCACCCGCCATCTTAACATCTCTGCCATTGAAGTGACATTACTATTGTCATGGCAACAAACTCCCATCTTGCAGAGAAACTAGAAAGCGAGGCAGGTTCATTTCTAAATCACCTTTCATAAACCAGGCAATACTGAGAGCTCTACCTTAGGCAAAAAGGCACAAAAGACAATAGGCAGCAGGACTTAAATGAAAGAAACAAAAAAGAGGAAAAACATTATGAAAGTTGACAAAAACACTTCAGGAATAATTATCACGAGATTACCTACATTGGGAATAAATGAACACCTCAGTTTCCAATTAAAAAGAACTGAAAACTGAAGCACCTCAATTGTTCAAGCATCAATTATTCAAAAGTGTAAATTATCTTCTGATGCAGCGACTTGCAAAAGTATTCATATCTTTCTGACTTTCCACATTTTTGTCTCTTTATAGTCACAGATATCAATGCATTATGCTTAGACTTTAGTCAATAGTGCAACATAATTTAGTGCCTGATTGTGACACAGAAGAAAATTGATACAGTGATATATTTCTATAGGGGTGATCTGCATTAAATGCAGCTTCTATCAGCCAATAGTTTAAAGAATAACATTTTTCTGCAATCACAGCTGAAAGTCTGTCTATGTCTAAAAGTCTAGAGACTCAAGTTCAGTCAGACTGAATGGAGACCACCTATAAAGACTTTAACTATTCCATTCAACCAACTAAAGAAGCTTTAATTGTGTGTTTGGACCTTTTGTCCAGCTGGAAGGTGAAAGAAACTCTGCTTCAGTTTCGAGTCTTTTGCAGCTTCTACCCAGCGCCAGCTCTATTTATTTAACTCTAATCACCTTTCCAACTCTCACCATCTTCTGTGGCCCTGCATCCCCACAGCATGATGCTGCCACCACCATGTTTCACAGTGGGACTTATGCATTCAGGGTGATGTAAAATAGAAGAATGTATGATGACATATATATGCTCTGCTATACATTTTGCAAAATGTTGCAATACATATACAGTATATACAGTATATGTATATGATGACAGGCAATTAGACATTTTGTAGTCAGGGCAGATTGATTAGAGAAAATCCAAAATAGATTCAAATTTGCAGGTATAAATTTAACTAATTTTAACAGCAAAGAATAAACAGCACAATTTAAAACACCACGACAGGAGTTATAATTGACATTTAATATGAAATTTGGCAGTTACATCTTCAAAATACCTCCCTGCTGATCATTTTGCTGCTCCCCGCATATTTTTGTCTACATCTGTCACAGAAAGGTCCGAGTGCGAGCGGAACAAAAGGGCTTTTGATGTGCCCGTACTCAAGGACATCAGCACAGCACCTTGCAAAATCTAATTTCCGAGGTGTGAAATCTCCTCATTCTCTCCCGTGATAGCTACATTTCATAGCTAGAGCTAATTATGGGAGCTGTAATTTCTTCGAGCACTCAAGTCATCAGCCGGCGAAAATACAGAGCACCTCACAAAATGACACGGTATAATTAGTATGGCAAAAACAAATGACTTTTAAGATATTGGTCATTATATTGATGATGATTTTTTTTTGTCTGGAGGAGTGGGAGGCTTATTTATATTGTCTATTTCTTTTCATTAGAATGCCATTTGTGGATACTAAAATATTTCTATCCCCCTTAATATTCTTGCATGCTGTGCTTTTAACAAATGCATCTGCTGTTCTTTCAACAGTAAAACATATAAAATAAATAAATAACCAGAAGACTTATACCAACAGTTTACTTGTAAAACAAACACCCTTTTGACATTGTCTTCTTAAAAAGAGGGCCTGGACAAATTTAAGATTCACTGGAGTTGCAATCTGCATGCTAAGGCCCATCAATTTTTCATGGCTCTCACACTATGAGCACTCACAGCCAAAGGGGGGTAATGCAAAATTGATTTGTGTATTAAAACTGCTTAGCCAAGCAGGCATCACTGGGAAATGTAGTGATTACCCCTTTGGGAACTTGAGAAGGCCACGCGTTGCCAAAATGATTGGAAGGAAGATTCTTCGTTCAATATTTAAAGAATAACTGTGATTTATTTTAGAAGAAAAAAGAAAATACAAAACAGGGTGGCATTTCAAGGCTTCCGCTGGGAGAAATAAATTATTTTCGGCATTTTCTCTTTAATAATGTAAAGCTGCTAAAGGACGGAGCACATAAACACATTTTATCAATGCATAACAAAAACATCGATAATCTTCCTGACAAAGTCGTGTCAGCATCCCAATAAATGATGTCAACCACAAATGGAGTCGAGTTCACAAGAAATAAAGCCTGGCAGTAATGTCACAAGCGATGAAACACCATTTATTATTGAAGCAGCGCCATTGATCTCTCAACTGTTGTTTTAGTAATGCAGGTAGGAATCAAGCTAAGGACATTAATGTGATGGCATAGACTTTGATACCTATAGTGGGGTCACCATGATGGATCCTTGGTGACTTGAGGATTTTTTTTTTTTACCAACAAAGAAAACTGAGGTTTTATTTAATCCTTTAGTATTATTTGTTTTAGAACTTTAGTAAAATTTTAAGTTTACTCGCTCCAAAATGTGTAAGAATTTTATGTACACCAAGAGAATGAAAGTTATATTAATTCAATTTAATAAAAATTATATTATTTCAACTTAGTTTTTTAAGGGAGACTGATGATACCACAAACAACAGCAATGACAAGTAAGAGCAATAATTTGGTGCAAAAATCTTTTTCTTTTTGGTAAATGTTCCTTCTCTACCAAAGTTACAAAATATTACCAAAAAAAATGTCCTATAATTCTTTTCTGTTTTTGCTTTTGCAAAAACAGAAAAATCCTCCTAAATCTCTCAAATCATCCCATTTCAAAAGGCGAAGAAAAAAAAAATGGGCATAAAAAAAAATAGTTTTTAAAGGATAATTTAAATCGTTACATGAATCCAAATCAAGACGGGCCTGTTTTAAAAAATGATTGCCCCGTTAACCTAATTACTGGTCTGCTACTCCTCAGTCGTAGTTGCTTGCTATGATTCCTTTAGAACTGCTGTGGGGGAATTTTGGCCCATTTTTCTTTAGAGGCTGGTTTTAGTTCACCTACATGGGAAGGTCATTAACCCACATTTCTGTATTAAAAATGTCTTAACTTGTCTGATGTAATATTGTAATCTTAAATATCCTGTTTTCATTAACTCAAATCATCATAATTAACATAACTAAGGGCTTGAAAACCATCAGCCTGGGTGTTAATAAACCATATAATGTGTTTAGCTGACTTTAATTGAAATAGATTAACCTTTCAACAATAATCAGATTTATTATGGGTCTGTATATACTTATGTCATCTGTTTCACCTCAAACTGAAATGTCCGTATCGGTAGAATACAGCCATATGTAATAGGATATTCACAGTGTACAGTTCCAGCCGTCGTTACATTTCACATTGTTCTTTTGAGTCAAACGAATTCTGTGTTTCTATGTAGCTTTATCTTGGTTGAGTCTGTCGGCTGTCACTTTAAACAAGAAGCCATCTACTGTAAACAGGTGTTGATTATTTAACTTGCCAGCAAATATGAGCTATATATGAGTTTAAAACTGCTAAAACTGAACCATAACCATCCGAAATGCTCAGCACTCGCCCTCAACAAAACTCAGTTTAAAGACTTGTTCTAAATGGAAAAAAAGCACTTCCACCAGTTTTGAAGTTATACCTGGCTAATTTGTACTTACCTTTGTTAGCTGTGAGAAATTCCAGTTGGGCAGTACAATCTGAGCAAACCAAGCAAACAAACCATATTTCAAAGGGACCAATCAAATCATTTCTAAAACCGGTAAAAGTTGTAATTAAAAAGGCAGAAGAAAGTTTATTTTTGCTGGCATATTTATGCATTACTACATGCTTTCCATGTCTTTTTTCTTTTTTTTAAACCAGACATGCTAGCACAATGACTAAAAAGAAAAGACATTCAACATTTGCGAGATCATATCATCAATCAATAATGTTTCATGCCTGACTAAAAGCTTCTCACATGAATGCCACAAATCAGTGGTGCTGACATTGATGTATGATTTATCATGTTTCATTTAATGGAAAACTCACCCGTACCCCTCAGGCTGTCTTGGTTGTAACAAAGAGGTTCGGTTTCTCAGGAGGCACTTTATTCAGCAGGGTAAAAACGGCCTTTTTTTCTGCTCCTAACAGAATTACCCATGTCTGCTCTGAATTTACAAATGCCTACTTTTGTAAAATAACCTTGCCTGACTGCACAGAAACACTACTAGCACATACATATTTATCAAAGCACATCAGTAGGGGTCATCAAATGAGCAGCGCAGTTCTCGTCCAGCTTCTCTTCCCGTTTAAACAAAGTACGTCCTTGAGTGTCAGAGGAGGCGAGTATACCTGCACTTGTAGAATATTTACCAGTCCCTCATTCGGCAGTGTGAACCATTATCAAAGGAATCCCTAATGTAGTAAAATGAGCTTAAGTTACAAACTCTGTGCGCTAAGATGACAATAACAGAATTCTTTTCCAGATAATCCTGAATTGTTCATCAGAATGATTAAAAATGAAACTTTTTTTTTGCTTATTGATGTTCTCTGACAAAAAAAATAGTGTCATTTGGCAAAAAATAAATAAAAAAAAGCTTTCATAGAGGCTGGAATTTGCCTTTTTTTTTTGCATACTCAAAATTCACAATGTTCCCTCAAATTACACCCCCATCAGCTCGCCCTCCCACATCATGCTTTGACAAGTCTTCAGCTATGAAAAGCACTTAAAGGTCATTTTTAACCCGTGATATGAAAAAAAAGCAGCTTAACTCCGATAAAAGTTCCTTAAACATTATTTGCAAAAAAAAAAGGGAAAAAAAGGGAGCCTTCTTGTGCTATTGTAGCTGCCAAACAAGTGGTGAGTCATCATTGGTTAATGGTCAGCTCAACTAGCTGGAGCTCAACACAAATGCCATTTCTTGATTATTGCCGGTAAGTAAGCTTAATTTAGTGGCGACCTGCGTGTCAAAACATGTCCTCCGCTGAAGACCACCCGGGGAAGTTGAACAGAGACTGAACTGATTTGGTGGGCTGCTGCAGCAAAAAGAAGTGTCAGAATATGACATATTTACCAGTTAATTAGGTTGGACGCATGCATTCACACAAAGTCCTTAAATGATGTGGCCGTAAATCGACTTTCAGAATAAACTGCTGGAAAGTTCCAGCAAATGCAACGATTCATGGCTCTCTTCACCCCTCTCTCACTCCACTCTGATGCCGTATTGTTTCGGCTGAGACAGAGAGAAGGAAGCTTTTTGCTGTCTGCGAAAAAACTGCAACCTGTGGTTGAGAATATTACTGGAAATGGCAGCGCAGCTTTCTTATCCATGTTTGAAAAGCAGCCGCTGACCTTTACGACTGAGAGCCGAAACATGTTGTGATCTACATCTGGGCTTTGGGCTTGGCAAGCACTGTGCTTTTCAGCGATAATGGCAATATTTGTGAATACCTCTGCCTGCGGGGGAAGGACCCCAGGGAGTATTTACCGGGCATGCCTTCAAGGCTTTCCCGATAACCCAGCTCACATTTTGGTACAGGATTCTTCCTTGCATGGCTCCAGAAGGTGTCTCAGTGCCTGTAATTTTGCTACTTAAAAGCAATTAAATCCATTTTTCAGTTACTTTGAATACTATTTTGCTGCTTTTCATGTCTTACAAGAAGGGTAAGCCACAAAAGATAATGACAGCTGTTCACACAGTGTTGTACCCAACCGTATTAATGTAGAGTTTAGTGGCGGGAAAAGTGTGATGTAAAAAAAGTGCGGAAGCAACAGAGAAAAGCATAGTCTTGTGGGACAATTGTGAAGTGAAACCCCATCAAGAGAGTGAGGACATGGGCTTCAAATCTGCCAGGCAATTTTAGAGATCTTCGTGCTTCCTTTGGCAGACAAGAGATGTTGATTTCAATTTTAAAGCAGAACTTGGCACCGGCAGACAACCACAACCACGGCTGTTACTGACAATGGTATAAATGTACCGTAATTTCCGGACTATAAGCCACTACCTTTTTTGCATGCTTTAAACGTTGTGATGCGGCTAATGTGCAGCTTTTTAACAATGGCTGAACTGCTATGTGATGAAGAGGACATTCTATGTATTTACTTTTAAGCAAAAATAAAAAAATAAATAAAAGGACACATTCACACTCTTGAGTCGTGATGCAAATGTTTTTTGTTTTTTTTTCAACCGTCGCGCTGCAAAGACAGATCTGTAAGTGCACTATCTCCAGAACGTGGGAGGATCTTATCTAACCTTTCCTGCCTCATGAAAAATTCAGTATCCTGGCCACCAATCTCCGCTGTCTCAGGATGTTATGTCCGATACAAAGACGGGGCTGCTGGGAAGAGAAGAGGAAATTATTTTGGACTCCAGCACTGTATGATCAGTGATATCAAGGCAAAAGACCTCATTCAGTCTTATATCTTATAGCACCCTTTACAGCGCGCATCCACGGCAGTCGGACTTCATCGACTGTGCGGTGTGGGTGTGTGTGTGTGAGGCCTCGGGTTTGTGATGGGGCTTTGTGATAGGGGTGGCAGGTTATATAACGAAGGCGGCATGACGGGGGGGGGTGCATACGAGTTGAGCGGCAGACCGTGGCTTGACAGTTCTCTGAAAGCAGAGGGAAGGTCTAACACGGGTGAGTGACAGATATGTCGAGATAAAGCTTCCCGTCGGTCCCCAGCAAGTGTTGCCCACCGTCACTGCCAGCCCCCGCCTCGTATTTACCCCTGAGGGGACTCACAGACAGGACAGAGAAGATCTTAAATATGATGCGACTCTTCAACATCAGAAAAACCAAAAGTCTAGTTAGCAAAGACACACACATTTTCTCTTTCTTAATTCCCAGTAAATCTTTTTTTTTTTTCTCCTCGTCTTTAGAAAAACTTCATTTAAATATTAAAGAGAAATAATTTAACATAGATTCGTGCAACGCTTGGATTTTTGCTGACAGAACAGACATGCTAAAATTGACAATTTGCCCCAGGACAGGTTTGACTCTTAACTTTTTACTCAGGGCATTTTTGTCACAAACGCCAATTTTACTGTTCTGAGTTGTCTTTTGTAGACATTCTCTGTGGTTTGAAGAGGTGCAAGATGAATATTTATTCATCTCAGAGGTAGCTGAGAAGATGAAAACCAGAATCCTCTAGATAATGCAAGAAGGCAGGTAGCTCAGTTTAGCAAAAAGAAAGGGAGAAAATGAGAATTGGAAAGTTAATCTTGTTATATGATATACAAATCAGAGTAATTTAAGCTCATGCATGAGACTTATTGCCTTTATTAAAAGGTCTTTGTAGGAAAAAAGGAAAAAAAATCCAAAGGAAAAAAAAAATCAAATGCACATGGTTAAGGATGGAAGACATATTTTAATTTTTTTTTTATTATTATTATTTTATATGGAAATTTAAATAAAAAAAACCTGATTGATGCCTGTGACCAAGTATCAAGTACATTGTTTGAAAATCAAATTAGCCTCCAACAGGGTTACCCTGTATTTAGTACCATCCATCTGTTATCAACACTTTGCAGGTTCAATGTCCTTACTAAATGAAAAGGTAAAACCCACAGTACAATGCAGCCACCACCATGTTTCACGATAGTTCTTGTAGCTCCTTCCAGACTTTCTAAACTCCGTAAGATGGTGACTTATGGTGAGCTTGAGATGATTGTTCATGCTTTTGTCTCATCGAGATTAGATTATTGTAACAGTCTGTTCACATGTCTTAACAAGAGGGAGTTTGCGCGACTGCAAATTGTGCAAAACTCTGCTGCACGCCTGCTTACTCGCACTCGCAGGAGGGAACATATTACACCCATCCTCAGAAGTTTGCACCGGCTGCCTGTATCTTACAGGATGCACTACAAAATCCTGGTACTGACTTTTAGAACTCTTCATGGACAGGCACCAGACTATATTAAGAACCTCATCCAGCCTTATGTTTCGACTAGGCGCCTCAGGTCGTCCAATTTGAACTTGCTGATGGTTCCTCGGACCCATTTTATGACTCGAGGAGACAGATCTTTTAAAGCTGTGGCGCCTCGCCTCTGGAATGAGCTACCTGGTACCATTCGATCTCTGGATTGCATAGCCACTTTTAGGAAACAACTTAAGGCCCACTTTTTTAAACTTGCTTTTTAGCTCAATACTGTGTTTTACTGTCTTTGTATGTTTCCTTTTAATTTATTTTATTTTAGATATTTTGTGCAGCACTTTGTGACCCAGGTCTGTGAAAATGCTATAGAAATAAAGTTTACTTACTTACTTACTTTTGTGGTACGCAACTAATTGTCGAGCACCTCTCAATTTGACAAATGGCCAATCGGAATCAAAATGCGTCACATAAACGCCCCAATCAGTCAGATTGATCAGGATGAAGTTGTAGAATCAGAGGGTTGGGTTATGCCGACTGATCATCCGATGTAAACACTTGTTCTGATTGTCGTAAACTGACCTGATTGCACATGTGTGATGTCAACCATCAGTGACCAGACGATTAACACAAATAAACTGTGCCACTGCGATTAATACCATCTATATTCAGTACATTTGATTTAAGATTTTTATGCAAATGACTTTTATGTTAACTTATGTCAACCCTATCAATTGATTCTGCTGAATTACACAAGGATTATATTGTTTTCAGTCAGAACAGATCAGTTTAAATATGGGAGGCTCCCATAGGGCTGTGAAAGCTATTTACTTACATTCAAGCAGCAACTGTAGGAGACAAATTTATAGTCTTGTGCTGTTGGGGACAGATCTCTTCTAAAGGACAGTTGACATGTCTGCAACCCTGCACAGGCCTGTGGGCAGCCTGCAGCAGAAGGCCACTGTGCAAAGACAAAGGAGTGGGAGACTGGATTATTTACCAGAAACAACAAATGAACCTGTAGGCTTTGTTGATTGTCTCCTGGCCTGAGTTGGCATCTCCCATTGGGCTTCCTTATGCCTGGGAATCAGCCCCAACCCATTATCATTACATATTTGTTGATTTATTTGCTCTTTTTGTTTGGTTATGTTGGTGTTATCCATCATGCTGTTCTATTTTTCTTTTAGTTTTTAAAATATGTATTCAGATTGTCCATCATTCAATCTATCAATTTTGTTTGTGGTTTCTCTTCCCTAAGTGTAGTTAAAAAAACAAACAAACAAAAACGCAATAAAATGACCCACCTCAACTTTCAATATGGCAACAAAATATACATGCAAACATTTTCATCAGTGATGTGCGGTCAGGTAAGGAACTGTCTCAACTGACAGCATGAAAAGTAAAACTGGTTTGGTTTACAATTATTTCTCCTCAGATTTTCTTAAAATAGCTAACTAACAAGAAAAATAGACTAGCTTTGTGTTCTGGTTAATTGAATACTCAATAACACGTTTTTTTCTTTTTTAGGAAGGGGCAAAATGGAAAATGACTGGGTACAAAGTTGTGGCACAAATTAGCCAAATGGAAACTGACCCAGAGCAGCGGGAATCAAGAGCAGCTTGACTGGACTCTGTTCTGAGATACAAGTTCCTCTCTATTTTCTGTCATCATTACTTTAGTCTTTTGTTTTAGCTTTTTATTTATTCATGTTTAGAGCTCTCTGTAGTAGTTCATTCTTTTATATTTGGTTTCGTCTTTATTACTGTTTGTAGTTAGATTTATGTTTTACTTGTTCCCTGATTTGTGTTACTCTTCCTCTGCTCCTGTCAGGCCGTCACCTTCTCTCCCTCAGCCTACATGTCTTTTTTTCCTCTCTCAGCTGCATCCTGTTAATAATCAACCACCTGCCACTAGTCTGTAATCAAACTCCCCAGTATTGAAGCCCCTCTTTCTCCTTCCCTACTTGCTGGATTCTTGTGTTTGTTCTGTTCTCTGCCTGTTTAATCCCTGCACTCTTTATGTTCCATGTCTGCTCCTTGCCAGGATACTTTAGATATTGTAAGTTCCTGTCCTAAGATGATTATTCGGATTTTCACCACTAATTTTTCTGCCTCCATTTCCATCATCATCTTGGGCCCAATCACCCCCTAAATCATTGCAATTCCAACTATTCTTTACAAATGAAAAACAAGAGATGGATTTATGAACCTGCAACATCTGGTTGGGTAGTTTTTGTCCTTGATTAGTCATTCCAAAGTTTATCTCTCTTTTAAGTAACAGCCTACTACAGAAAAAGGTAGAATAGACTTTAAAATACTGTCTATAAATCAATGAACAGTTTAGCACCTCAAAACTTTCAAGATCTGCTCTTTGTATCAACGTTCCAGGCCTCTCAGGTCTTCTGGTTCGGATCTGGGTTGGTTAATAGACACATATCTTATGTGTATTGATGATTCTAATGATGGCACTTGACAAAATGCAATGTCTGTTATTGGTTTTTAAAACTGTTGACTATAAGACATGTTTATTATGTATTTTTGTTTTTATGTTCCATGATGTAAAACACTTTGAACTGCCGTGTTGCTGAGATGTTCCACACAGATAAACTTCGATTGATTGAAAGGTTTAGTAACATCTAAGGCAGGAGGCAGTTGAGGTTTGTTTGGCAGTATAACCGAGTCAATGAGTCATTGTCACCATGTGCCATTTAAAACAGGCCACAAGCAGCAGCTACGACACATAGCAACTATATGAGCAGTTTGAGTTTTAGCCTGAGGCACGATGCATCCCACGCAACTCTGACAGCCGTCAGCTGTAAGTTTGCTTGGCTTTGCGCGAGTGTGAACAACAGCGTCGATAGCACAATCTTGTGGTAATGTCTCAGCCCATTACGGGAGAAGCCCCACTGCTTTTGTTTCCACTCAAAGCTCCGCCGGGCAGATGGACAACCTCTGTTAGAGAGCACCGACTGCAGTCCACCTGCTAAGCCAGACGACAAGGGGGAAGAGAAGCCAAAGCACCTGGCCGAAGTCTTATAAGGGCGGAGAAGCTTTTGGTCCAGAAGCTGAATGTCCACCTGGGTTGATAAGCGATGCAGAATCTGCTCACCACTCAGGTTTCACAGCAGGATGGAGAGCCAAAGTGCTGTCCTGAGCCAAATCTGTGATGAAAAGGCAGCTAAACATCTTCTTTTTTTGCATATTTAAACAATCTTTATAATGCCTGGTGTGTGGGAATTCTTGAAGACCAACCACTTTTTAACTTGTGAAAACAGGCTGCTGCTCTACTAGCTTTTATTGCATTTATTCCACTGTATGAGATGTAAAAAAATGTGACTGAAAGAAACATCAAGAGTTATTTGCTCCAAAGTTGGTTATCTGCTCTGCATCTTAGCAAGCTTTTGTAAACTCTGGCACACATTTTCTATTAATAAAATTAGGTGCCTGTGCTCCAGGTTTTAAGGGTTAAAGTCAAAACAAAAAAGGAGTTTAAAATGGAAGTTAGCAAAAACTGTTGGAGATTTTCAACCAGTAAGAAATGTTTAGCACCCTGCCAACAATTTTTTTCTTTTGTTTTTTGCTTGGTCATTGGCTTGTGTAGTAAAAATGATAGAAATATGAAACGCCCCCATAAAATGTCTACTGCACTGGAAACTCATGTTAAGAAATTCAGGGGACCGAGGTTCATGAACGCACCCACCAGGTTCAGAATATTTCCAAAATGAATATCTGGGTAGATAAATTTCTGCCCAGATATTCTATTTTTAGCCTGGCAGGCGAGTTGGAAACTAAGAGGAAACTGAATAGTCCCAAAAAACACAATCCATGATTCTGGAGAAATATTCTAGCGTGGAAACCCACATTTATCCACTCATAGCATAATGAGTGGATAAATGTCCATCAGCTGTTACGGTTTATCTTTGAGAATTGTGTTTATGTTTGATCTTTGTATTTTCTGGTGTGTTGAGGACAATTTAAAACACAAAAAGATGATCATTTTGACGCTTGCTCAGAAGAACCCGTTGCGAATATTAATTCACTTAATGTATTGTTTGAAAGTTGCTCTGCTCTGCTTTGTCAAAGTAAATCAAGCCCATATGCTTTTTGTTGAGCGTTTGATTAATGCCAGTTGGAAAACGTCCTTAGTGTGACAATGAGACAGATAAATTATCTAAAGGAAATCAAGGTAATGACTTTCATTTACTCAATAAGCAGATATTAATTATCTGTCCAGCAGAGTAGGAGCCCCAAATTATTGAGAGTCTTGAGATAAATGGCTTTCTGATCGAGACATAATGAAATCCTTTTTATGTCCTCCAACCAACCACTCGTCAATTTACATATTAATTTCTGCTCTTCTTACTTTAGCACTCAGCAGAGTTTAGATTCCTCTCCCCGCGCCCTATCTGCACCACGATGTCTTGTTTTGCCTTCAGGGATTTTGATGTTATCACAAACACTTCTTCTCCACTGACACCCTCCCTGCTACCACCCTCAGAGGGGAAAATAATGAAATGATGAATTTGTAAAATAACCGCAGGGTGACTATGATGAATTTTGTGGTATCTTTCAGACTAATAGCTCTGTCAACAAGAAGAACTCTGTAGATGAGTGCAAATAGTGGTATTTGTGGTTTAATTCACAAAGGATGAGCATGGTGGGGGAAGGTGGAGGGGTTACAAATCTGAGCAGCAAATATCTCTCAGATGAGAAAGGTTCATTTGGCATTGATTACTGAGGTTTTTCCACCAAGAAATGCAAGTTCCACCAACCATTTGTCTGAATTCATCACTTTTACTTGGCTAAGAGATAAAATGTGCATTATCCCAAACGGGAAAGACGACGTGTTCTCAAGTTCTTTTAGATGAAGAGGAGAATGAAAATGTGATTAGAGTGCAAATACTTTGACAAGCATAGGTACCATATATTACTGTCAACGCTGAAAGCTTTCAGCGGCTCGGTTGAATTTGTCTCTGATGGTAAGGACAGGATGTGTAGGCGAGAATAACTTCTCAAACATATGAAGGAAATTGCGTTTTGAAGAAGCAGTCTAGAGTTTTAATGCAGTGTGAGCTATGACTAGTAACACAGTGTTACCGCAGCCAGCAAAACTTTTTCAAAATTCTTGAATACTTGTGCATTTTGTCATGGTAGAACCACAAACCTAAGATTAATTTGTTGCAGTTTCGTTGTGGAAAAACATTAAGTAATGGACAATTCTCAAGTAGAAGGAAAAGCTATTCGTTATTTTAAAACAAAAGTCTGAAGTGTGGAAAACATTTGTGTTTTGCCCCCTTTACTTAAATACATCAATATATATTAAATAAATATTAAATTGTGTCCACTGGAGTGTGATTTAATTTCAATATAAATCCAGAGGTTTGTTAGAAAACATCAGTGAAAAAACAGCATAATGAGGAACAAGAACCACAGTCGACAGCTGTTCCTTTAAGACGTCAGAGGAAGTGTGACAAGTAGTAAGACCCGATGAAAGAAAGTCATGACAAGGCCGCGTGTGCAGTTTGCTACAAACTGCAGAGGACACATAAAATATTACTCTGTTTAAAGGAGGCCAAAGCAGAACTTTCTGGACAAATTAACACTGCATATTGTCCTGAACACTGCATCCCCACAGCAAAACTTGGAGATGGAATCATCACGCTGTGGGGATGAGTTTCTTCAAAAGGGACAGGGAAGCTGCAACCAGATTGAGAACATGCCTAAAAATACAGCCATGGCTGAAGCGGAATGAGTTCAGTTTAGAGTGCCAGGATGGCTCAGTCAAAGTCCAAGCCTAAATTCAACTAAGAGTCTATGGAAAGACTTCCAAATGTCAGAACTCTGTTAGTGAGAGGAGAAGGGAATCTTTTTTCTCTTCAGTTATAGTTTCTGTTTGAACACATAATCAGAAATGTGGTTGTCAAAAACACAATGCCACTCATAAAACACATTTTTGCCACTCTTCTTTCTTTTTGTTTGTTTCCCAAAGTAACTGCATAATCTACAAGTCCTTACCCCTTTTTCTTAAGTTCCACAGCCATCCAGGCCTTTCCAACAGTGAGTTTCCAACATATAGGAGTTCTATCAGAACTAATGGTTAGCAGAGTGCAGTGAACAGACACTTTCCCAGACCAGGAGTCTCACTGTTGCCTTTATGTCTAATAGTGTTCTTCATTTCTCAGGCGGAAGAGACATTAAAACTTCACCTGTAAAAGATCAATTTCTTTTGCGATATAGATATTGTATGCTGTCAGATACAGTGGTAAAAATGACTGGAAAGCTTAAAAATACATTAACCATTCACTGAACATATAGAATGCTGCTGGAAAATATAGACTTTCAGTAAATTAATGGAAAACAGTCCTTTATTGAGAAATGTATATATATTTTTTAAAAACAATGACACCCACAATACTCTGGTAAATACATTGTCCTAAACGATTTTCCCAGTTTATATTTGACTTTTTTTATTAAATTGGTCAGAGTATGCAGAGTTTTAGATAGCAATTCTTTGCTTCTTGTTTACCAAGGAGATAAACATGATGTGACACGAGACCCATTTCTGTTAGACACTCTTCAGAATGGGAAAAGTAAGAGAACTTGCCATTCAGGTAAGGCAAATGTGTGTTGATCTCCATGACTCTGTCTCAAATTTATCTTGCCACCTGCCATGCTGGTGCCACACCAAGAAGTGGCAACAACTACCAAAGGCTGGTATCTGGGGAGTTAAAAGGTGTCCAACTATTTTACATTTTTTTCTTGCAAATAATCTACAAATAACAGGGTCGGTTTATCAGACCTTATACTTGCAATTTAGGTCCGTTTCATGTGGTTGAATTGTAGCCGTTCGCCACGCACCTAAGAGCTGCGGTTACGTATATCAGCTTATCTTAAAGTCGGTACACAGGAACTAGACTGGATAGGATGGGATGAAAAAGTAATGTCTGAGTGCAACATATTGATGCAATATAAATAAATAAAGTAACATGGAGCTGAAACCTCAACACTAAAGCATAATGTCTCGTCTCAAAACAAAAGAAGGTTTGTCTTTAACTTCCATTGTATTTTTTTTCACATTTTTTTTAAGGTTCAATGAGATCATTTTCACACTTACATTTCAGCTTACCCTCGGCAACCAAAACAAAAGGCTGGTATTGTCTTGTTTTTTTCTTTCTGCCGTTTTGTTACAATGTTTTGCAGTTTTCTATATTTCTTTGTGCTGTTCTCTTGTTTCCTGACCTTCCTCGCGGGTTCTGCCGCTGGTTGTCAGTCACTGACCCACAGCCTACGGTTACTGAAATGCCGTCAGATACATGGCTCGTTCTCTCTGATTTCCTTTGCTTTCTGCCGGCTCTCTGTGTGTTTTGTTTTCGTCAGCATTTGTTTTTGTTCCTGCTTTGTCCCTTTTGAACTTCTGTGAACTTTACTTTTTTAATTATCTTCAGCACTCGGTTTTTCTCTGTTAGTAAGTAATTAAACTTTTTGTTTTCCAACCTGCTGTTTTCATGAATAATGCATTTGCATTTACCTCTTTTCATCTTAAACCCCATGCATGATGTTATGATACACAAAAGACAAACAGAACCTCCCTGTGCTTTGGTAAGGCAAAAAAAAAAGCTTGAGCACCTTTGTTTAACAAAGTATAAAATAACATTACAACATTGACTAGCCTTACAATTTTTCAGTAGCTAATTACATAAGATTTTTAAACACAAATATTTAAAATGTTTCACAAAGTAATCAGATCAATTGTACATACTTCAACTAAAACAGTATTTACTGTACATTGTTACATTTTTATTTATTGCATTTATTGTAAAATTTGAGACAGACTCACTGAAAAATATAGAATAATAGAGATAACATGAAAATAGATGCTACATTGTTGTAGTTTTCAAATACATGTGGCACAGGATTGTACCTCTTTGTTGTTCTACTCTTTAAAGAGTTGAATAAAAAAAAAAATACCCTCAGTGTTGTGCTCAAGACACATGCTAACCGTAGCTTGCTGGCTGTAATTTTAAAACAAGAGCATTTGGAGGCTCTTTGGTTTATTTATCACATAGAGTCACATTTATCTTTCTTGTAAGCATCATAAACTATATTGGTTTTCAGCCAGCTTATCAGCTGTGTGCAGCAGCAAGTGGAGGTGACGAAGTTCTGTATTTCTCTGTGTTCAGAACAGCCAAAGAAGACTCAGATTATTCCAGCACTTTCTCTTGTATCTTATTAATATAACTTGAAATCATATAACAAAAAAATGCTTGCAGTCTTAAAACCGTTTCTTTTGGAAACGTTTGTATACCCAGAGACTGGGGACCAACCAATGCCATGCCACAGTCTTTTTATCTTGAATTTTCCCATTCTCTGAGCACACTCTCCATAGATGGTTGAGATTTCATAATAGAGAACATCGACTGCATACATTTCTCATGACAATTTCCTTTGTTCCCCACAATCCGAATGGACGCTGGCGAGTTTGATGCACTAGCTGGGCATCTGGCTATGTGGGGGCTTTTACTGCCTACCTCAACAATGAGACATAGGAAGTGTCACTAGAGTTACCATAAGTGAGAAGAAAAGTTTTGAACCACTGTTGTGGGCTCTTTAGTAACTTAACTACTAATTGTACCAATTGCGTAAATTGTGATTTGAGCCGCAGACTTGGACTGAGATTTTGCTGAAGTTGCAAAAATGACTTCTGACTTCAAAGATTTAAAGTTGAAAGACTCCAGAAAAAAAGTTTAAAATGCATTTTTGAGTTAATTAGGCCATAGGACAGAACGGTAATGATTTCATTGCCTAGCCTACAGCAATGCAGTGCTTCAGGCCATACGTCTAGAGCAGGGACATTAATTACAGTTGTTAATAACTAAAGAGTTGACTTACTAGATATGGCCTTTGAAAACTTAAGCCTTGACTTGTCACTTAAAGCCTTTAGTTTTGACTCAGACTAGCCTAAAGACCTTGGTCTTGTCCTGAAAAAAACTAAGCAAAACAAGAACCAGTGAACCTCACATCCGAGAACTAAGATGGAAAATGGAACTTACATAATATTCTAAAAGCCTTGTTTTAGAGTATTATGGAAAGCACATGAAATCAAATGGATAGCCATTAATTGTACATGTTCTTTTTAGAGAAAGTGGTACAAGTCTCACATCTTTCAAATTGTCAGTGTAGGAATAAAGTCAACCAGTCAAACAACAAAGGCTCCTTAAATAATGAAAACAGCTAATTAACTGAATACAATGGCACCATCTTCCATTATTCAGTCAGATGTATCTGGTTTTCTGTTTGTGTGTGTGTGTGTGTGTGTGTGTGTTTGTACTGGAACTACACTTTGTTTGCAAATGGCCAGCTGCACAGGTTATGTGTTTCTGGTGGGGGCCTTGTGGTGCTGTCAGCCTGCCCAGCTCCTCCACAAGGTGTTTGTCTGACCACAAACCCATCAGCTGCCTGGATAATGACTGTAATTGATTAGAGTCTTAGTCACATCCCCTGAATTAGAACAAACGGATCAGCCCGTTTATTGCCACAACAGAAAGAAGAAGCAAAGAGCCAACCGAGCGCACAAGAATCTCAGGAAGAGATGGGTCAATAGTTTACCTCCGTTTACTATTACAGTATTACTGGCCTACGAACCAACGGCAAGAGTGGTAACAAAGCTCTCTTATTCTTAATTCTATTGAACAGATGTTTCTTATCTTTTCAGTCGATTGGCTTCGACACAAACAGAAGAAGAAATTATTGCTTGTGCTCCATTGAGGCCCTCTGTTACTATATTATGTCAATATACCGAGCTCTTGATCCTGCATTATCCTCCAGGAAGATGCTCACAGTGGAACCTGGATGCAGAACGTACGCATCAGCTTGATGACAAGGCATTATTCAGTACCAATTAGGCTATGAACGCTTTCAATCACATGCTTGTGCTTCAAAGCCAAATATTTCTCTTTTCATAACTTCATCCTTCAGCCAAAACACATCTCTAAGTTTTAGTTTTTAAGAACTGAACATACCACCATTGATAGTAGTCTTCTGCAAATAAAGGAATTAAAACAAGAGGATTTGCTTGTCTTAGGCTCTCATTTAGAGAAAGATTAATTTCCAATTAATTTGCTAAACTGCTTAGAACCCACCACTTTATCCGCACAGCGGTTTTGTTGGAGCAGAGCACACCCACCTGCCCCTGCGACCCCTGGGCCCATCTGTAATCCTTCAGGATCCTGCGGTCAATACCTTAAGAGTGATTCACCCCTCCAGTCGAATAAACTATTAAATCCATTAGTGAGACAGCTTAGCCTTACTTTACATTTTGATTACAATCAATCACCATCCCTTGCTGCAAATCTGATTCTGTGGTTCCGTCCAAATGTTAAAAGGCCTGCCTGAGTGCGCTCCAACGTCCAACGTGAAAACCCAGCCAATGAAGAATGACTAATACTTGGGGAGCAGCCATGGCACAAAATGGTCATCTCTACAGGTGGGTACAGAAGTATCTTTGTTTCTCATGCATTTTAAAATAAATAATTACAGAGACTAAGCAATATGCCACTCCTTCTGCAGGTCTCTGACAGTGATTTTTTCTAAAACTCTTGCCATCCACATGTCCGTGCGAGCAAAATAATCTTGGGTCCTTGTCCTGCGTCATTGGTCTCAGTTTCAGTTGCTTTGAACTTTTTAATTATTACTCATATAGATTAGGGAAGGGCCCTGCAACTTTTATCGTCCATAAAGTTATTTTAAATAAATAAATAAAACTTGTTTAGAACCACAAGAATTATGGCATTTGGAAAACAGCTTATATTTTTTTTTATAAATATATAGTGCAGGAAATTTGTTGAAAAACAGAAAAAAAAACCAACAACTTTTTTTTCTATTTTGGGGTTTTCAAAATAAATAAATAAAAAATTCAAAAAAGATGATGGCCGCGTTTTCTTTCATGGGATGTTGATATTTGGGGCAAAAACTGTTTTCAACCTGATGACAAAGAAATTGGATCTAAGAATGTTATTAGTACTTTGGGTTTCATCCTGTTGTGGAAATTCAATCACATTATTCAGTGGAAGAACTGAAAAATCTGCTATTACATTGATATTTAAAAGCATTAGTTATTTAACATTTTTAGTCAGTTATTATGAGGCATTGTAGAGGTCCAAACCACCATTTGTAGCGCAGCAGGTTGCGTATTTATCATAAATACTTCTGACGGAAAATCCTCATGAAAAATTTATCTTTGACCATAAAAGTTGTATCATGTTTAATTAAATATACAAGCCAAAATCTCATTTAGTAAGCTTAAGCTCATGAAGATAGAAGTTAAGGATGACTGTAGTGATTTTTCTTTTTTGAGAGGTCATTGTGTTTTAATAGCTGCTGAGATCCAACTGTCTCACTGTCTCATATTTCATCCTGGCTTTATGTTTTACATCTTGCATTGTAGTATACTGTAATGCTGCTCCCTTGGCTAGGTCTGCCTTGTAAAAAATTGATTTTCACCTCAATAAAATTACTTGTATGTGTAAACGAAGGTAGAATAAATAACTTGAATATATACATCAATTAACAGCTTTTTGAGAAGTATTTCTTCTAGAGAGCAGGAGATGATAAACAAGATTGTGAATTATTCCAAGACATACAGTAGGTCTAGTGGAAGATATTGTAAACAAAAACAGATCTAGTCTATAAAACTGTATATATTGGCTTGTGTTCAGTATTTTGTAATTCTCAACATGAAGGCACAGACACTCTTTAGCAAAAGCGAGAGAATTTTCAAAATCTAATCCACTGATATGTAGGACATACGTAGAAGGTAAAGCTATTTCCCCTCTTGCATGACTGCTTCCTGTCATGTTACTGCGTCTAAATCTTTGAATGTTTGCCGAAAAAACACCACAAGTTTCCTCAGTCAGACACTTTGTGTCTGTCTCCTATATTTTCCACATGGTAGAATTTTTAGTAATCCCTCTGGATTAGAAAGACTTCCTCTAATACCTGGAGATGCGAGTCAACCACACTTAGAAGGTAGTGTGTGTAAGCCTGTGTTGCTGCATGGAGAGGAGGGAAACCGAATGTTTGGGATAAAGAGACTGAGCGGTGGAGAGAGGGAGGAAGATAGAAAGGGAGAGAAACAGCTTTAATGTCGGTCTCCCTTTTAGACATGCTTTTAATTCCTCTGCAGGAATATCAGCAATATTTAACTGGAAATGTCACAGAATGTCAAGTCGGAAAATGTCACTGGGGAAGGACTGGAGGGTGACCTCAAACGTCCCCCTTTAAGATGAAATAAATATGCCTCAGTGGTATTGTAAAGGCACGTTTTTTTCTCCTTTTTTTTTTGGATCTGATTTCTTCATTTTACGAAGGCTATTCATTTTTATAGCAACAGAGGGGCGAAAAGCCAGAAGACAAGCAGGGGAGAGATAAATGAACTCATCAATCGCCCTGAGTGGGAACACGGGATCAGCGAACGTCTACCCTGTCATTTCCACCAGCCGCCCGGTAATTGTTGACTTGCAGTGCTGAATGCATTGCCGACTCTGGCCTCCTGCATGTGATTATTGTTGCGATTGCCAAAAGGGATGGTTACCATTTCCTAAATGATCTATTGGTAAACATTTTCTATGTGAAAGCATACATTAAGGAAGCCATTTGCAACCCACTTCATCATCACCCTGTTTAGTTTCATGAAGAGAAAGAAGAAGAGAATTTTCTGGTCTTTAACGTTTTTTTTTTCCCCTGTGTTATTGGACTCTCTAAACAGATAAGAACTTTTCAGTTTTAACTCCAGGAGACAAAAAGATGACTATTATTACAAATGCATTTCATTAAGTTGGAACATACTCAAAAAGTTATTTTATTTCTAAAAGTAGATGTTATTCAGAAATAAGTGCACTTCATCCAATTACATTGAAAGTTGAGTGTAAGGAAAAACAATTGTCTTCATCCCTCAGTTAATAATATTAACATCTAGAAACGCTTGATATACAGCTGTTTTTTTCTTTACAGTTCTTTCATATTGTGTTGTTAGAAACAGTTAAAAGAATTTAATTAATTAATTAATACACCCCCTATTTTTGAATCAGAGTTGGTCTTGTCTTTTATCTTCGTTTTTTTTTTTCTTATTATTTTCTTATGCATATAGACGTGTTTGTTATGTGCATGTATCTTCTTGCCAGTGGGGGCGCTCTCGTGTGGGTCCAACAGGAAGAAGGAGCCTCCTGGCTCTGGGCATGCGCGGCTCAGAATAAACAAGCTCTTGCCAGAGTAACATTGCATCAACTTGCTTCCTCTGATCCACAGGTAGGATAAAAGGCAACTTTTATAAGCTTATTTAAAATGTTCTGTAAATATATAAAGATTAGTTTTGCAGCGTTTTGTATAACTTATATGTGTAATTTGGTCAGTTTTATACTAGCGTTGATCTGTGTCGGCATATGACTTTTTGTTGTTGGAGCCTTGGGTTTTTGGATTTATTTAAATTGCTTGATTAGTCAATGTTGTGTTTGTATTTGGGTAGTGTTGCAGTATTTTTATTTCTCATAAAAGCGTATTTATTTGTGGTAGGCTTGATCTTCTTTGTAACCGCTGTACGTTGGTGTTTATTGTGTGCTGTAGATGGAATGTTTTGTTCAGTTTGGTTAATTTAGGATTAGATTTTCTTCATTTTTTTTGCATTATGTTATTTTATTTGTGCATTTTGTTTCAGTTTATTTCTTTGTGGAAACTCTGGGTGTTGTTGATTGAATTTGACCTTTATTGTAATTGTTTTTCTTTTTTATTTGTTTTTAAATGATTATTTATATTATATTTATTTACAGAACAAATGTTTTTTGTTTCAGTTCAGGCAGAGGGACTGGCCATCCTTCCTGGACAGGGGGACTGTGGGGAAATGTCAGTTTGTTTCAATTTGAGGTGATTTTTTCAGTCTTACCTTTCAGGTGTGTCTCCTCAGCAGGGTGGAGCAGCAAAGGGACACAAGAGCTCCAGGTGCTTTGATTGACCTTAGATTAGTTTAGTTGTAATGATTTGCATGCATGTAAATATTTATTGGTACCATTTATTGTTTTGTGTTAGGTTTGTGTAAATTATATCTTGTTTTGTTTTGTCACCACTTTACCTGTGTGGGAATTGCCCAAAGTATAAAAGCCAGCTTCTTTGTCTCACTGTGAAAATGGGTGTCGGTGTAACTGTGACCTGCAGCTCCAAATAAAGTTACATAGACTACATTTTGTTGCCTTGCCTCTTTCCTGAATGCAGAGCCTCCGCCGGTCAAAGTGACAATCGCACAGAATAAAATATCTGCCAAGACCGAAACCACTTTAAAACCATTTATCTGAAGGAAGGTCAGATAACATACAAATGAGTTATAAACTCTTTTGAAACTAAACATAAGGCATTTGCTACAGAAATCAGCATTCGCTTGACATTACCTTATCAGTGAAACTTAACTTAACGTGCAGCTTCCCCTAATAAGGGTCAGCTGCACCTTACAACTCACATACACACGAGTCTGCTTTCAGAACGTCACCACTAAAGAAAGATTTCTGAAAACCATCGAGGCAAAAACAGGCACCAGCTTCTCCTCTCTTGACTGACCTATTTCAAATAATTGCATCAGACTACCATCCGTGATATAAGTCCCACCTACAGCCGTGGCCTATCAGTGCCAACGCTGATTGCGACACTACAGGCGTGCAGCCAATCATATTCCAGTCCTCTCAATGTACATTTCATATGAAGACGAACTGAAAACCAGCTCCAAAGCAAACAAACAAACCAAGCAAGTATTTTTTGAACACTTTGAGAGAGTTTTATGTAAAAATGCTTATCTACAGCAACAGTTGGTTTATGTTTTCTAGCTTTGAAATACTGTTTCATCATCAAGTGCTTAAGCAAAACTTTTTTGTTTATTTGTTGGTGCCAGGAAAGTACTTTACTTACATGGGCACTGTGGTACAAAAAACTTTCTTCAACTACCTTTAAGACGTATGTTTCAAAACTCAGAACTGTATATCTCTGGTGAGATTAGATTCTAAGACATTTTAACATTCATTTAACATTTATTCTATTTTTAAAAAATAGACAGCGCTTTTTGCCATTAGGATCACAATTTATGGGTGAAGGCTGCAACGTAAAGATTTATTAAAACAGTTTGCAGTGTTTGAGAGAATTACTGTAGTTGTACAAACAAAGAATGTGACTGAAATCTCAACAAAGAAATAAAGAGAAATCTGTGTCAGAATGAAAGAGGAGGATGAGATGAGTTTGTTTTTAACAAGAGGAAGAGGGTCAAATGCATTGCTAGCATGTCACATAGGACAATTCACATGTACGGACCCTCGTTTCAGTTATGACAAAGCAAAAGTCACCTAGGTCACACCGTTGTGAAGCACATCATTGAGAAATCCAAGTTGACATTTGAACCCATGCAGCACTGGACTATAAACAGCCCTGGGGCTTGATGAGCTGGAATCATGCACAGCATTGAGAGGCACTGTATATCTCACAGTAACAGTGCACGAGATGCAGGAAAAACATAAAACAACCCTGATCTGAAATCAATAAGGCTGCAGACAGTGGAGAAAAAAATAAAAAAAAATTCCAGGAACAGTAAGAGAACAAGGCGCACAGTTCAGCTAAAAGGCATAAGGATTGTTCAGCTCTTTTTCTTCTATCTCGCACCGAGTGAAGATTTTCTAAGGGGCAGCAATGATCCACTTATGGCCTATCAAGACATTAGCCTGGAGTTCTAGGTGTCAGATTGGATACACGTTCACTCTGCTGCAGTGCTTCAGAACATCTCTTTCCCTTTCCCTCTGCGAGTCTGTCTCCTGCATCTCCTTTTCAATTTCCACCTCAGAGCCTTTACAGTTTAAAGATATTGATAATAGCAAGGATGAGTCGTCTTCGCTGAGCTCCATAGTGTGCAATAATGGAGCTAATAGAGATCATTACCAACAGAGACGATTAAAATTATTGGGAGCCGGGCCCCCTAAAAACCAGCAAACAGCTTGGACAAAAATATTGACAGCACAGAGTGGGAGCCTCCAAGGACATTAGAAAAGGAATGTTTGTTTGGACAATTCACCAATGAGACTGTTAATGCTGCTGCGATGCTAAAGTGTCCTCTGCCATGAGTCAGAACAGCACAACTTCACTGACTGGCAAGACAACTGGTTCAACAAAACTGCGGGCGTCATTCCTATTGACAATAAAGGGAGTGGCATGGACGGTATTTATCTTTTTCTGTCCTGTTTATTGAGGGGGGTGGGGGATGTTTTAACAGGGTGAGAAAATAAACCAGAGCTCTGCAGACAGGATTAAGTGCGAGGATGTTATCTTTTATACACAGCCACAAGCTACTTGGTGAAATTCACTGAAAATAGCAGCAGAAAGCTGGCGTGAAGCAGGAAATGAGGTTGAGACAGTACCGGTTTACATTCAAAAAGGATAGAAAAGGAAATCTACCTATGGCAAAACTAACTAAATTAACACACCTTACGTACCTTGGAGATTTGTTGACAGAAACAGACCATCGGAATAAGCTGTTTGCTTGAAACTACACATTATGCGAGCCCAGTGTTAGGTATTCTGGTTTTATTGTTGTTCATGATCGCCAACAATAAACTAGTGCTTAAGTCTTAAAATGAGAACAGAGAGCTTAGTAACAGTTGCACATAATGTGAATCCCAAATTCCTGGGTGAGGTTTTGTATTTCTGCTTTTATCTATTGTGATCTTGTACTACCCAGATTTTCTTTTGACACATTGAGCAGGTGGAGGATGGAGGAAGTCCCTTTACTGGTTATTATTGCTACTGAAAAGTCATACATCTTACATCCTCTTTAAACGTTTAAGCTCTTCCACTGGGGAGACATTTTATTCTGTATCCCTTAACATGATTTTGTCAAGATTTAGTTTTTGTCAAGATTTAGTCACAATGACTTTATTTTGATTAGATTCAAATGTTTTAAGTTTAGCCACTAAAAATAAATCAAATATGATCGCTGCAACAAATATGCTTCGTTAGTATTAGAATTTCCCTTTGTCACGACTTAAAAGCAAGTTACAAGCTATTTTGATCAGACACAGATGATGAAGTCACTAAAAGAGAACAGGCTTTGCTTTTTGTTAAGAGACACAATAGAATACGAGTTGATCGAGCTACTGTCTTAAACAATCCAGATTAATGCAAGAGTTGCATTGCTACAGTGACACAGCTGAAATTGGCTGGAAAGTCTTTGTTTCTCCAGTCTACAATAAATGAAGGACTTAGTGTAATTTGTACTTTCTTCTAGTGTATAAAATTCAATCTGGAAGTAAATTGATGATTAGCTAATTTCATGTGCAATTGTCCCAAATTGCATTGGATGGCATTTGCTGTAAGTTGATGGTAAATGAATAAATTGAACAGTAATGTAAATGTGCATCAGTAAAACATGAGATAAACAAGAAGAAAGTGTAAAATTGTGTGTGTGTGGGGGGGAAATTAGCATGCAGATTTAAAACATCTTGGGAGTTGCAAATAATTAAATTTATGTCTATTGTAGTGTTATTGTAATACCCTTTGATTCATTTAAAACTCACAAAAGGATTCAAGATGAGAGCAAAATTGAACTGTTTTGAATTTGACTGAAAGCTTTGGCTTACCTTTGGTCCCTAAATGAAACGAAAATTAAGTTTAGTAAGATAAAATACTTTCCACCAGCAAAAAGTCTAAGTGGCTTAGCAAGGGTCAGGACAGATATGAGGTGACACTCAAAAGATGTGCGCCTTCCTGCGCTACTGGCAGGTAATTTTATTAAATGTGCATTATTTCAAGGTCCCAGTCCTTTAAATGCGATAAAGCGTAATCTGCTGTCTGTGGCAGGCGGCAGCTCGCTGTTTGTCCTTTTCCGAGGTCAGCCGGCTCCTCTTCCTTCGCATAAAGAGAGATATCCAGCTTGACCGAAAAAAAGTTCAGAAGGACCAAAGTTCGAAAGACACCAAGCTGAAATGCTAAATGCTACAATACCTTGCACACCGAAGGTGTTCAATAATTGCTCTTTTTTCAAGAAACATTCCCGATAGCATGTGGTAACAAGCAGGTGGTCTGGAGCCGGCATTGAGGAGAGTGGGATTTGGGGCTTTATGCAATCTGCAAAATAAATAAATAAATAAAAATGTTATGCAAAGTAACTCTTATCAAGTTTTGTTGACGCAAATATCTCTAAGACCTTGAAACAAGAGAAAGAAAAAGTGTTAATAGTATTGCATGCAGCTCCACTGCACCCATGCTGAATGACTGCAACCCAAGAGACGCACATGTTCTCATTCAGACAAACCAAAAAAACAAAAATATTATGTATATATATATATATATATATATATATATATATATATATATATATATATCAATAATAGAGAGAAGCTTTTTTGTCAAACCTAGATATGTTTGCTCTGAGAACCC